>JAJLRJ010000001.1:35877398-35929898 GCA_024195265.1 Dendrophyllia cribrosa
ATTGTAGCTTGCGTGACACCTCGCGACATAGCCCCTTTAAACAGAGTAACTGGTTAGCTTGCAGTTGAGGTTGGGGTTAGCAGTTTATATAGTTAAATTTAGACCTACACATCCCGAGAATCTAGGTGGTACTCTGGTACGGCGCGGTAGCCTATGTAAGCCTAATAGAATTTAAAACTGCAAAAGACCGCAAACGATAATGCTGTAAACGATACGTAGGATCTACGAAAAACTTAATCTGCCAAAAAAATGAACAAAAATAACCGACAAACTGCAAGGCTGATCTGACTACGTAAAAAAGTAGATTTTGCGAGACACGGCAATACGACAGAAACCGATAAAGCAGAGTAGCAACCGCGGACAGCTGTTTCGCCCTGTTGGGGCTCGCAGCGCGGTGTAGCTTGTGGCAGACTAAGAACGACTACTAGAATGCAGTCGTAAATAGATTGCACAATGACCCGTTCACAATACCAAGTTCCGTACCTTGGAACCAACTTGTCACCCGCATCATGCGTGCCATATCACTTGTTGCGGGGAGCAAGCCGTCCAAAGATGTCACAATGGTGTCTCGCAAAAACTGAATGTACATGGCAAGCCAATGTAAACATTCAAACGCATGGACAAAACCATGCGGAAAGAAACCCAGCATATCCGATCCAGTAAGCCAAACTCTAGCTGAGGTCACAGGTTCAATCCTGAGTGGGAAGTTAAGATTTTCCTTTTTACACTTAAAAATTTATTGAAAATAAATTCTAAGTGTCGACATGACGTTATATAATTCTCAATAAGTGTCCAGGGTGGTCCAACCTGATTTTGGAGTATCCATTCTAGTTACGACCCCTCTCGACCCTGGGAACATTTCGTTCTCAGAGTCCGCGTTACCCATGTGCAGCGGAACGCGAGTGGGTCACTGGTTTGCACATGCGTTAGTTTTTTCGCGCGTAAAATCTTGTGTTTTCTTGTATGTTTAAAATCAGCCGCCGCCATTTTAATTTCGCTGAAGTTGGCAGTTTTAGTTGAGTAATTCGCTGCAGTTTGCAGTTTGAATAGCATTATGTGGTTGTTTAACAGGTTGTGTGAGTTATTGGTTATGTCGTTAACGTTGGTGTTCCACTGATGTGTAGTAAGCACTAGCACCAAAAGGTGGATCCCCTGTTTACATATCATCATCATTCAAGTTAATTATTGTCACTGTTGTTTTTCTCTCAGCATGGTCACAAACTAAATAACAGTCCTTTGTTAAAAGATCGCTTTAATTTTTCCCCCAGTAGAACTTGGTCCATTTGGCAGAACACATGTGATATCAAAGGTATGTATGCATGCTATTTTCGTAATTCTAGTTGTAGAGGATGAGCGACATGATGGCAGGTCAAATAGAGTGTTTTCAAAATTCAGAAGCAGTTTTTGATTCTAAAATGTTTATGGAATTGTAGAGAGTTAAAAACTGCACATCTGGGCCAAATTTTGAAGCGCAAGAGCATTTCATTCAAGAGTTACAGGCGAATGAGTATAGACATTTTTAGTAAGAAATGTATGGAGCGGCCATTCTTGGTGTTCCACTTACGGACATCAACATGGCAGCCAAAAATTTAAAGACTTTAAAGTCTTAATAACACCGAAAATCTCATCACAAAATATTGTATTCACTATAAGCGGCATGAAATCGGCTTATAAGCATCTATTATTCATTAATAACTTTCAACTAGTTCAATTTTGTTTATTTTCACGGCTTATCTGAAAAAGCGTGACGAATTGCGTGACACATTTACAACCTTTATTAATCGAAAACGAAACATCGTTAAAACCTGAAACTTTTTGTGAAAGATTATAACACTGGTATCCACATACCATGTTAGAAACAGCATTGTAGGATGTATACTTTAGATTTTTTAATTTTTATGACGTCATGTGAAAACACTCTATAAGCTTAAGTTACTGTTGGTCAACTGTGGTGCCAAAAGATAGAAATCCAAGAACTTGTTGAACCTAAACCTCTTCATTCCTTGTGGAATATAAACCTCTCATCTGTTTTTGTTCAAGACTTGTACATTTTTTTTACAAACCCTTTGGTACATTATCTGGTAACTGGTAAGCTCTTATTGGACCATCCCAAGGGAAATTAAGATGCTTACAACATTGGGAGCAAGATCATTCTCAGCAGCAGCTCCGAAACTCTGGAATGGCCTACCTGTGGAGCTTTGTCAAGCAACATCACTTAATAGTTTTAAATCTCGACTTAAAACCTATCTTTTTAAGAAGTATTTTTATAGTTTGTAACTTATACCCCATTCACACCAACGCTTAAACATGTTTAAATGTTGTTTAGTTTAAAACATGTTTAGAAAAATACCTCCTAACCTCCAGTAATATTTGGAGTGAAATCTTTACTAAAAGAAACTTTATTGACTTTATTACCATTCCAGGTAGTTTGAGTCATATGCATTTCAAAACGTTCAAGATAGAAGCTAAAACGTAGTTAAACTAAACAACATTTAAACATGTTTAACCGTTGGTGTGAATGGGGCATTAGTTTATTTATAAACATATGATTGTAAAGCGCTATTGATCAGTACATGTAAATATGCGCTATATAAATTGGTAAATTATTATTATTATTGTTATAATCTTCATTTTACTTAAGCTAACTTATCTTCATTTTACTTACTAGGGACATTTCTCTGAAACCACATCTTCAATTTTCCAGGGAAGGAAGTTTCAGAAACAAAAGCAGTGGATCAAACTGCAAGTTAAGCTTAAGCATAATGGACAATACTGGGTCTTAAAAGAAAGTCCTGAACAGGACTTCCATTGGGCAATAATCAGCAATAATGCTTGATTAAACAGCTTTCTTTTCGGCGAACAAATTGTGTCCCAAACCAAAAATTCGGAACCTACAGTATACAGTTTCTTGGGAACTTTATAAGTGATCAGCTTTTAAAGGCACGATTAAACTAATGCAATAATCCCTTTTGACATGCCTTTTATCCTTTCAGGACAAACAGAATGATAAACAGTTTTGTCACACAATTAATAGGATTGACTGACCACTATCCCTGCATACTGCTTCCTCCAACCAGTTCCTGGCAACAAGAACAATTTATTAAGGTATTTTCACAATTTTTACATGGCACTAGGGCCTGGTCGCACTACAGTAAAAAACAAAACAAAAATTTCCAAAAATTTGAAACCGCAAACAAAAGTTCCAAAAATTTGAGAACATTTTAGGGTTGCACTGTCCATCCATGCTGAAAACATTCGCCTAATGACAAAGTTCCTGTCCACTGAATATTGAATGCAGGTCATTATTATTATTGGACATAGCATTTTACAGTGCAAATACGCACCAAGACGAGTGAAAATATGCCACGATATTACACCCTCCTAAGTACATGCTAGAGAAAACACTTGCAAAAACATAGACCTGGGAGAAGATGTCGGTCATAATTCATACATTGTAAGAAACAATTTATTGAGTGAAAAGTTGTGTAATACATGTACGGCTAGTCATTTTTACTCGATCGTCAGTGTTTATTTTTTCTTGCCTAAAACCTTGAAAAAATAAAAACTGACTAATAAAATACCCAGCCGGACAGTGATTTGATCGCTATAATAAACTGTAACACATTTTGCTAGTTGGATCCGCGCCAAAATCTGACAAAATAAATTTGAGCGCATGTCTTGAAAATGACAACAATCCTGAATCACCATTATTTTATTCAAGAAAATCTAATCCACTTTATAAACATGCTACAGATCTCAGGCATCCGATCTCTTTCTCATAAGTGTATGTAAAGCGCCATGAAACATGCACCATATAAGTCATTCATTATTATTATTTTTATAGATCGAGATTAATTAAAGTAGCTAATTGACTTTTCGTGCCAATGTTTTCACTAATGCCGTGAAAGCTAATAAAAAATTAATGGTTCCATTACTTGCTTGCATTCTGCAAAAAATCACAATAAATACTTTTACTTATACCAGCTATTGTTTGATAAATCTTACCTCACGTGATAGATAAGTTAAAGTTGATTCTAACTTAGCTCGTACAGGTGCTTTAAACAGAGTCAAGTCGGAAATAGTTCCTTCCTCTCTTTAGAAATACTGCAAAAGTGTCCACGTGAAGCGCAATGGTATCCTATTGATGTGGATGCTTTGTAATACTGTATTAACTTTGTTGTTCAGGATTATAACTCAGTAATTCTAAAATATGTTTGTTTGAAAGCTTGACATGCCTCAACACTCTGGTTAATGTGCTTAGTGCATGTACAGTACCTTTGTTGGCAGAATTTGAATCTCCAAGGTAATTATCTTGTCATGTTAATAGAAATCCAGCAGAGAAATCCTGAACTGGGTAAAGCTACTCATGCCTGTTTCAATATGCAATTGATGATTTCTTAGTCAAAATATGTTTAATACATGTATCTTACATTTGTGAAGAGGTTTATATCATATCCAAACAATCAACTTTTTTGGTGTCATTTTTAAACGAAGCATAACTTTTCTGTTTCCCTTCATCATTTTGCAATTGATTGCAAATAATGTTATTACCTAATTGTTATTGATTGGTAGCAAACAGATGACCAATCAATAGTCACAATTGAAGGGCTGGGTGCATGGCTGCCTTACATGTATGTTGAATTCTAGACTTTTTTGTCTTCAGTTTTGCCTAAATTTTTGAATGCTAACTAGAAATTAATTGGAAAACATTGATCTGATTTTTTTGCTTCGTTTTCAAGAAATAATGTATGAAAAAACTGCCGTGTTTTCTCATCACTTCTTTTTCCTTTGTTTTATTTAGCCAAAAGACGATGGACTGACCAGCAGGATTTCTCTCTATTGGTGGAAACCGGTTCTGATTGTTTCAAGTCCTCCCCTGGGATCTGTTGATGACATAACTGGCAGAATCATCTGCCAGTGAGTATGTACATGTAATATCATATTGAAATTTAGTTAAGATAATATTGAAAATTAGTTACATGTACACAGTTACATGTAGTCATAGTTAATAGAACAAACTGGTTATGAAGCTCAACAAATTTCAGAGTGTACAAAGCTGCTTTGTTTTTTGTTGAACGAACCGTGACCCTGCACATTGTTTTGTTTAACGCGTGAGCCCAATGTTTCTACTGGTCAGTTGCTCATATGCATTTCAATACCTTTTGTGTTTTGTGCACGGTCAAGGCAAACGAACAAAAGAAATGGAGAACAAAAACATATAACAAAGGCCTGTCTGAGTTTCATAACCAGTTTGTTCTATTAACTATGATGTAGTCATGTGCAGATCATCGATTATAATTATCTGATTATAATCGATGATTGCAGATTGAAAACTTAAAAAGACAATTATGCTTGAAGGACAATTTGATTGTCATGAATTTAGAAAGACTATTTCAAAAACAAAAACTTGGAACAATTCTCCCAGTTTGGTTCTTTCCATGAAATTACATGTAGAATGATTCACATTTAAAAAAAAACACTTTTCATGGCTAATATTTTCCAGAGTAAAGTAAATTTCTGAACCAACATTTGTATGCAAAGTGTTTTATATTTTACCCCAGTAACTTCTGGATTGAAACCTTGAAACATTTCATGCATACAATACTAAATTTTAACTCAGTGGATGAAATATAGATTACTTCATGGGCAGTGCGGGTGTACGGTATTTACACTCGTTGGCTCGTATCTGATACAAACCAACGAGTGCGTAAATACTGTACAAAGCACTGTCCATGCTGTAATTTGTTTATTTTATACGTACTGAAATTTGTGATTGGACGAAATGCTTTTTCACGCGTGAGAAAGTCGTTTTGCCATTCTGATTGGCTGTAAACCCCGAACGGGGTTTTCACATGCCAAATTTCAATAGAAAATCTCAATAAGTATGAAATAATTCCTTATATAAAGTGATCCAAAAGAAAGCCATTTTAACTGCAACATCTGTTGTGGTGTTTGTTTCTTGAATTTCAACTTTGAACTTCTTTGATAACTGGACACAAAGGGTTGGTAGAACTCATTTTGAATCTTTAAGTCATGACATGTGTAAAGTGAGTGGAGTACAAAGAAAGCACAGCTTGTAAAATTTTGGACAGCACAAATAGTAATACAAAATTTATAAATGGCTTTGCATATTTAAAACAAGTAGCCAGTTCTGGCTTCACAAGTGGACCCTTTGGTCCCAGTTTTTACACTTAGTCAAGTGTTATAAAGAGAGAGCTCTCTCTCTTTATGAGTGGAAACACGGGGAACAAAGAAATCACCAAAACGGCTTGAAATACCCCAAAGGACAAAAGAATACACCAGAGGTGAGTTCGATAGAGTCACTTTATTGAATTAATGCCTAAATTTCGCATTTTTTCCTCATACAGTCTTATAAAGCGCTCAAATTTTTAAAACAGCCGCCGTGTAACCCAATACCACTTTCATTAAAGGATCACGTCCCTTCTCCCACACCGCTAATAATTAATCCTTCGCTTTCTCGTGACCTGAGCTTGGGCTGCCTGTGGTTATGCACCTGTTATCGGCCATCCCCTGGGGGGGACCCCGGGCAAGGGAGGGGACTTTGTAAAGGCATATGTGGCACGATTTAGGGACAAATTTTGCTGTAGGGCTGCTTGTAGGGCCCTTTAAGAACTGCCAGCCATCTTGTAGGGCTCTACAAGCAGCCCTACAGAAAAACCCTGTCCCTAAATCGTGCCAGGTACAGTATATGTAAAGGACTCTGTCGAATTTTTTAATTTCCCCCTCTTAGAAGGGGGCACACAGGACACAAAGTTAAGAAATTGCCCCTTCCCAATGGGGTATGACAGTGAACAATTTCAAAATTAAACTTGACTGCAGAAATCCGAGTCTCACACAAACCTTTGCTCACATCACCAGGAAATAATTATTTGCCCTTTAAGAAAAAAATTAACTACTCAAATCAGTTTTAAGTCTTTTACTTATAACTGCCTTTTTACAAAAATCAACCAAACAGTTCAAAAGAAAAAAACTCAAAAAGTTCAATGCACAATGACATCACAATAGTTATAGTACTCTGGCATCTCAACTCCGTCTTCTTCATTTCATGCAGTGCACACATCACAATAGTACTCAGGCATCTCAATTTTGTCTTCTTCAGTTATTCCCACACAAGAACCATGGTACATGTACCATGTTCTGCAAATATCACACTGGATCATGAACCTGATGAATACAGAGAAGCAACTGTATCAATAACTATCATCGAGATCACAATAGTCAAAAATTTCTGGGTGTGAGAAATGAAGACAAACTCTAGCCCCCATTACCTTTAATACCAGCAAATTATAAATTCAGTTTCTTAGTTCCTGTTGCACTTTCCAATATTACAATAATGATGACAATTGAAGCTTGAAGGGATTTTTATGGTATCCATCTTACCTGTTTCCCCAAGGTTGCATGCACAGACAATGCACATCATCTTATCCTCAGCAAGTGCTAGAGAAATAAAAGCGACAGTGATGAATATCCTGATATCGACTTACAAGTATATAATTTAACGGTCACATTCATGGATAAGTAAGCACCAAAAAGTAAACAACTGGTTCTAAACTGGTTCTAAACTGGTTCTTGACTAAATGATAAGCACATTGTTTTGTTGAGCAAGGATGCAAGCAGATAAGTGACGTTGACCACTCAATTAGATTCAGAATAAACATCTTGAATCAAGATAGCCTCCTGTGGCATTGTGGAAGTCATCCACTGATAATGGCATTTTCAAATCTTTAGTTTTTTCTTTCAATAGAAAAATTACCATACAATAACGTATTATAAAAAAAACTTACTGTCTTTAGTTTGCTTGTTTCCTCTCATCGTCCTCTTCTTCTTCTTCCTCGTTGTCGTCTTCTTGTTCTTCTCCCCAGCATTCTTTTTAACCCTCTGAATGTTTGACAGCCACATTCGCACATCATCTTCACTTAGAAGGCACTGTGAGGCAAAACCATGAACATCTTCCTCAGAAAACCCATCAGTCTCTTTAGCAAATTCTTTGAGAATTTCTCGTGGTGGAAGAACACTCGAACCAAGACCACTCTCCTTCACAAACCGCCAGTTTTTTTCTGGTGACAGGTAATGCCCAACACAAGATCCAGTGCATTTGTCACATTCTTTGCCCCATGATCTTTGTGGGTCAGGTATGGGTAATGGCAGAAAAGACAAAGGAGGCCCACCTTCAAACCACAATGGAATTTTTTCAGGACGACCAGCAACACAAAGAGGGTGGGTTCAATCTTTCTCAGTGCATGGTAGCAGCATAAAAGCATAGTTGGCGGGCAAATTTGGAACCATATGGCATGTCCTCACACCCCACACCTTCGAGAAATACTCGTATTCTTCAGGGTTGTTATCCTTCAGTTCTGCTTTCTATTGGTTACTACCCCGCAGGGAAATACGCAGCCTTTCTCTTCTCTCCTGATATTTGTTGTAGTTAATTATTTTATTTAAGGTAATTTTTGTTTTTTATTTGTTTCAAATTCATTAGCATATATTACCATACCCAAAAAACAATGGAAAAATAAAAATTACCTGAGATAAAAAATTAACAACAATATATTTCCTGCTATGCTCATCTTCAGCCTCTTTGACTAAATGAATAGGTTTACTACCGCATGGGGCACCACTTACAGCACTTACATGTATGTAAACATGAACTGCTGCTTTTTAATTCTGCTTCAATTTGGTCTCATCCAGTTTTCCAGTATTGTCAAAGTTTGAACCATGAAAAGTTGATGGAATAAACAAATTGGAGTGTCTTAAGGCCATACAGCCATTCTGCAGCTCAACCTTATTGAAGTAACTTCCACCGGCAAATCTGGCGGTAACAAGTGTGCATAGGTTTCCATGGTTGATGTGTCATTCGGTCCACATGAACTGGACTTCAACATGTGATGGTCCCTCATCCGTTGCTCCATCCACTCGCACACATTCTATTTGTCTTGACAATGTTAATCTAATTTCTTTAAAATCTCCTAACATCTCGAGATTTGCTGCATAATGTTCAGCATTCTTCTGATGTACAGTGTGAGCCTTTACCACACCAACACAAATCTCTGGGGTAGACTCAGTTCCAAGAAACATGTATGATGATGTTTGGAGAGTAGATGTGTACTTGTTTAGAAAATCAGTGTAGGTTGCAAGTTCAGGGTTTCCAGCCTCGGACAGAACCTTGTGCTGTTTATGAGTGAATGTACTATCCAATCTAAAGCCAGCTGCATCATCTCTGCTCAGGAGTATTTTATCTAAGCCACCCTTAAGCTGTAGATAATCCAAACTCCTGTAAAAAGCACAGCTCCAATCAGGGTGTGACAAAAGCACTGTCCGATAGCCCGGGGCTAGTGAAGCGACCCGTCGGGCTAGTGTCTTTTTGTCAGAGTTTGCCCGACGGGCAAGCAATATTTGTTGCCTTTTCTCATCATTAAGTTAAGAATTAAAATAAGAAGTGTGTAATAAACAGTTCTCTAGTGAAAGTGAATGTGAGGAACATTTTAAAAATGTAAGAAAATATCAACAGCGAACTAAAGAAATGGAATTGAATGATGCGTTTTCATAAATAATTATAATGTACAGTAGCGGCCGTAATTGTGTTCTCACTCCTCTGCTTTTAGGTCTTTAAAATCGCTGTTGTTTATTAAGTTCAAAGTAAACCAGTTAGGATCTGTCTTGTCGATAAGACCGTTTTCTTTAAGCAAGCTAAGGATAATAAACTGCAAGCTGCCGTTTACCGTGTATGCGTAGAACGCTGTGCGTAATTTAATCTCTTGATACTCACAAGCAAGTCACGTAATATAAAATGTGTTATTTTTGTTGTATCAAACTTCCGAAAGGGCTTGCAAGATATTTTACGTTATCCAAAGGTGAAAGACTTCGAATGAGAGTACTAGTTTCATTGATCAATCGATCATAACTTTCATAACCAGCGCAAAAATAAGTTTTTCTCGTAATTTATAATTTATTCCGCAACATTCGCCGTCGGGAGCGAACACAGTTGAAGATTTTTTGCCTCTTAGTGTAATATTCATCCCTTGTTTAAATTTCTTTGTTTTTAATAATTAATTTACTTTTGGGCTAGCTCTTCAGAGCTCCAGGCTAGTAAACTAAAGTAGCAGCTTGCCCGACTGATTTTTTCATTTTCATTCCACCATGCCAATGAGAATCAATATTAAGCTTGACTGCAAAACCTTTACGAGCATGTGTGGACACTATTTTCGCAGCTCCAAAATATCTCCTAGCAGACAGCTTTCTTTTATTTCGAGCACAACACAACTGGACAATCGTACCGTAGCCAAATTTAGTATCATATTTCTTCTGAAGGTGGGACTGGATTCGTCTGTATGTGATTTTTGGCCCTCTTCTTATATTACCAGTAAAGCTCAAAACCCCTGTCCGTCTCCATGAATCTGCTCCAATACGATTCTCACGAACATACTCCTCTTTGTCAGTTCCAATTTGTGGATACTTCTGCAAAGTTCTACTAACACATTTTGGTAATCTTCTCCTTAGCAGACAGCGTTTGGTTACCTCTTTTGCAATAAGGCGTTTCCTAAACTTCTTGAAAATCTGGTGTTGTTTTTGATCTTCTCTTGCATCTGTGTGTTCATAGTTCTGGTTTGGCATAGTTGAACCCAGTCCTCTGGATTATCACTTTCAGAGTCTAGTAACCTCCAAATCATCTCTTACTACTTGCCGCCTTTGTTCAAGAAATGCTTGTTGTGATTGTTCAACAGTTAAGTCACTTGACGACAGATAGGTTGCAAAGTCTAACAGTAACTGATCAAATGCCTCCTCGTTAATGTTTGAAATGGTTAGTTTCAGTTCCTCGACAAACGAAAACCAATTAAGGTTATTGTCACGCAGAACCAAATTCAGGTGCTCATTACTGGGGTAAAATACTCTGCAAAAACTAACACCTTTTCCACTCAAACCTCCCTTTTCAGTTGGACCTCTGTCTTGGCAAGGACTGTCGCCACTAGCACCTCCCTCTTCATGCTGACTTTCCTTCCTGTAAATGTTGACACCAGAAACACTTTCTTCACTCATATCTCCCTCTGCAGAAGGACTTCTTACTGGGCAAATGCCAACACCTTTTCAACTCAAACCTCCCTTTTCAGTTGGACCTCTGTCTTGGCAAGGACTGTCGCCACTAGCACCTCCCTCTTCGTGCTGGCCTTCCTTCCTGTAAATGTTGACACCAGAAACACTTTCGTCACTCATATTTCCCTCTGTAGCACAAGGACTTACTGGGCCAATGCTAACACCATAATAATCTTTTTCGGCAAGGTCTCCATTTTCACTAGCCTCGTCTCCACTGCTCCAATCACAAGATTCTCCATCACTGTCTAGGGAAAGCTCACTATCACTGCTGCTTTCAAGATCCATGGGGGCTGAGATGAAGAAACACATTGCATTTTCCCTGGCTTGGGCTATCTAATTTACAACTTCTTTTATCTCTGCCAACTCCTCAACAGCATCACTGATCCTTTCTCTGTCCAATTGTACATTGTCAATTCCCAAAGCTTTTCTGGCTTCATTAGCTGTTTGGCCATGGCTTGCAGCCACATGGATAAGCCGTGTGACCAAATAAGGTAATACATGACAACTGAATTACTAAAGTATAGTCAACAGCATCACTGATCCTTTCTCTGTCCAATTGTACATTGTCAATTCCCAAAGCTTTTCTGGCTTCATTAGCTGTTTGGCCATGGCTTGCAGCCACATGGATAAGCCGTGTGACCAAATAAGGTAATACATGACAACTGAATTACTGAAGTATAGTCACGCTGGACCTGTCACGTAATATCGTAACAACTTCCCCAAAAAACTGAACAATTCGCAAAAAAATAAATCAAAGAAAACTAACTTAATGCAAAAACAAACAAATAGTTAATGAAAATGGTAGAAAAATAATGTTCACTGCAGCAACTAAGTGTCTCTGCACAGTTCTTAACTTAAGTTGAACTGGTTTGATTTTTTGCTGAAGACTAAAACTATGTTGCATAGTCACTGAACCTAGAGGGTGGTTTTATGACTGGTTCTTGTTCTCTTGACAACTGGAAGAGGTGGTGTTGCAGGGATCAGCTTGTGTTCAGGAACTGTTGTCTGTGAGCTGCGGTTCAAAGACTGGCATTCACTGACATCAACTGGTTTTAAAGAGGTTGCTGGTCTCTCAGCTGGCTCTAGGAACTCTCGGTTTCCACGAAGAACCTGGTTGTCTGTGTCAGTCTCCACCAAATAGGATCTGTGGGATAATTTCTCAAGATAGGTACCCTTTTTCCAGGTCTCACTCTTCTGTAGGGGTACAACTCTTATATCTTGTCCTATCTCTATTTCTGGTAGGATACGGGAGAATCGATCATGGTACCACTTGGCTTTCTGTCTTTTCAGCTTCAGCATCTGATCAACATTTTCTGGAACTTTGGGGTACAGCAGGTTTGTAGCTGTTGGTAGTAAGGTTCTAGTTCGGCGGGACATCAACCTCTGAGCTGGACTTGTGCCAAGTGACTCCGTAGGGGTGTTCCTTTGATCTAGCATCGCTAACCAGGGATCTCTGTTATCTTTGAGGGCTTTTTTCAGTAATGATTTGGCTAGTTTCACAGCTGCTTCCACTTTCCCATTTGCTCTGTGATGATGCGGGGAGGAGGAAACATGGACAAACTCCCAACTGCTCGTGAACTGTCTGAATTCTTGACTTGTAAATTGGGGACCATTGTCAGTGTCTGGTATGCCATATCTGCTGTATTGCTCTTTAAGAAATTCAATCACAGCACTTGAGGTGTTCTCTTGCAACTCTTTCATCTCGATGAAGTCTGAATATAAGTCCACCAGTACTATGCAGTCTTTTCCATGAAGCTTGAACTGGTCAGCAGCGACTCTGCTCCACCGGCGATCTGGAATCTGATGGCTTTGCATAGGTTCCTTTGGATTTTTTGCTTGTACTTCACTGCAGATGGAACACTGTGAGATTTGGTCATGCACATCACCATTCATGTTTGGCCACAAGACTGTATCGTGCTTTTCGAAGACAGGCTTCGATGCCTAAGTGGCTTGCATGTATCTTGGACAACACTTTAGGTTGCAGAACATGTGGAATGATTACTCGTGAGCTTTTTAAAAGGACACCATTGTGTACGGAGAGTTCATCTCGATAGTTCCAATATTCTCTTATGTTAACGGGGGCTTGGTCTCTGTGTGTTGGCCAGCCACTGAGAATTGTTGTCTTCAGGGTTTAAAGTGACTCATCCTGCCCAGTGCAGCATTGTAGCTGTTCCAGTCTTTCAGGAGAGATCTTCAAAGTTTGCACAGGATTGATGTTCTCTAGATCTACTGAAAACACTTGAAAGGAATCTTCTGGCTTTGTGGTTTCTTGCTGTGCTGCTCTTGACAAATGATCAGCAAGGAGCATCTGACTTCCAGGTTTGTAACTGACTGCGAGATTGTATCTCTGTAACCTGAGTAACATTCTTTGTAGGCGGCAGGGTGCTGCTACAATTAGCTGCAAAAGTAGTTGAAACACTTTCATTCACAAGTGCTTTTTTGGAAGAAGTGTACCATTGCTACCTTTCCTTACCCTCCCCCCTTATCAATGTTGTTTTGTGACCGGCGCCATGTCCAAAACTTTGGCTAACAACATTGAACGGGGGAGGGGGGATTGTGAGGGAAATATATTGTTCTTTTGTTTTTCGAGGCATCGATTTTTATAAAAGTGAGTGTTTTTTGTGAGAGTGTCTCAACAGTTTTGCAGCTAATTGTCTGAGGCGTTCACCGCTTGATAACTTACAACGGACAAGGCTATTCATGTTGTAACTTGTGTTAGTTTTGCATGACTACAGGATGTTTGAAAAAATCTAGCTCTAATATTCACCATCCTACGAATTCTAAAATGGCAAGAGAATAACTGGGTTTTTTGTGTTTGCATTGGACACAAATTGCATTAATTAATGCATTCGAAATGGTATATGCTTCAAGATACGCTTGACGTTTTGTGTTGCATTCAAATTAATGGGTTTTAGATGTTTATGTAGCCTTATAGGAACATAGGTGACATATTTTGAGAGTAAATTCGCGTTCAAGGTGTTGCAAGTGAGCGAAATGGACTCAAAAAGTAGAGAAAAAGTGCTCAATTATGCGATACGTGACATAGTGATCGATTACTGAAAATATGCTAATTTGCATATCACCATGCCAAACACAGGAATGCACACCTCTATAAATTTACTACTGCCGATTAGTAGTGATATTTAACACTAATGACAAAAATGAAACCCTTTCGGCCGGCTTTCAGGAATTGCTCTTGCGGTGGCAAAATTTGTATATGGTGCACTGCAGCCTATAAGGTGAACTTGCATTAATTTGAATGCAAAGTGCGGGGCATAATAATTTTTGTTGTGCATTTCCATATTGTACCCTGGCTTAAGCTTTACACTAAGCTATATGACAATATATGATGATATATGACGATCTACCACGGACTACCACGGTCTACCAACAGAAATATATATAGTATATAACATAAACTTTATACTTTCAATGGTAGACCGTCTCACCCGTGTATACCGTCAGCAAATTACAACAATACAATATATCACAATTTAATTGAGATCGTTTGTTAGAGACACTTGTTTTTAAAAATAGTTGCGTGTGAGTTGGTCATTTGAAGAAAATTGAACCAACAGAAACATTGATTAGTATTTCGCGCGGGCACAAAGAACTGTTACGCCAGCGTGATTTTTCAAGGTCTCCCTGGCCTTTTTGTTTTCGAGTTTTTCTCAGCATTCAAGCATCTGTAAACCGTCGCGTTTTGTGTGATTTCTTTCACTGAAAGGGAACTGTTTTCTTTTAAAAAATTTATATATACCCCTGAAGTGGCATCTATTTGGCTGGTAAAAAAACATAACTTTGAAATCACTGTTGATATCAACTTCTATTGTTGCATCACTGACGAACTTCGATTTTTGAACATTTTTGCGTTCTCATTTTTAATGATATTCGAATACATTTTCACCCCATCACGCGAAAAATATAATAAAACGGTCTTTTCTCAATCTATTGGTGCTACTCGCATACCTGTAGGCCTGGAGAGCTTGCGTCAATCGTTTACAGAAGTTAGTATACATTCAGACAATTAGCTGCAAAAGTAGTTGAAACACTTTCATTCACAAGTGCTTTTTTGGAAGAAGTGTACCATTGCTACCTTTCCTTACCCTCCCCCCTTATCAATGTTGTTTTGTGACCGGCGCCATGTCCAAAACTTTGACTAACAACATTGAACGGGGGAGGGGGGATTGTGAGGGAAATATATTGTTCTTTTGTTTTTCGAGGCATCAATTTTTATAAAAGTGAGTGTTTTTTGTGAGAGTGTCTCAACAATTTTGCAGCTAATTGTAGCAGTGACTTCTTAAATATTGATTTGAGAGGCTTGTGATCCGTTTCCACTTTTATCTTCTCTCTATGAGCCAGCCAACTGTATACATACAGTTCATGTATGTATACATACATACATGAACTTTATTTATACTCGAAATTACAGAGTAGCCTAAAAAAGGCTAATATCTTCGAGTACTGGGCGCTGGATAACTAGCTGCTGAATGGTGGTGAAGGCTTCATCATGTTGTCCTGCCCACGGAAACTCGGCTTCACTGGTTGTAAGTTCTCTGAAGGGTGCAGACACATCAGAAAGTTTGGGTAGAAACTTTGACAAATAGTTAACGAAACCAAGGAGGGTAAGAACTTCAGACTTGGATGTGGGCTTTGGCATTTTCTTTATGGCCATGACCTTGTCTGGTTCTGGTTTCAGTCCATCTTTTGAAATTACATGGCTCATTAACTTGACTTCAGTTTGCCTCAGCTTGACTTTTGACTTGTTGGTTGAGCTTTACATTTAGGTTCACCTGTCTTGCTCGTTCCAGAAGACGTATAACATTTATTGCATGATCAATCAGGGCTTCTGCATCAGTTTCACCATATCCAACCTCTAGGAAATCATCTTGGATCACTTTCACTCCATGAAGATCAGCTAGGCATTATTGCAACTTGCTTTCAAATACTTCGGGTGCAAGACTTATTTGGAAGGGCATTCTTAGGTAACGGTACCGTCCCTGAGGCATCCAGAATGTAGTCAACTTGATACTCTCCTCATCTAAGCTGACTTGATAAAATCCATCCTTTGCATCAAAAGAGCTGAAGATTCTGGCTTTGCTTAGTTCAGGCAAGAGTTTATCTAGGGTTGGCATTTGGAACTTCGGATGCTGCACGGCCTTGTTTAAATCTTTGGGATCCAAACAGATCTGAATCTTATTGGGCTTGGCAACTACAACCATGCTGCTTATCCACTCTGATGGTTCCACAGCTTTCGTAATGATGCCTTTCTCTTTAAGCTTTATGACCTTCTTCACATCTTTCTGCATGGCTACTGGGACTTGTCGAGGTGAATGCTGTACTGGAGTAACAGTCTTGTTGATCACAATCTTGGCATTTCCAATGTGCCCATGACCACTAAGGACATCATGATACTTGCTCATAAAGTCTATTTCTGAAAGGGACTCATCATCGTGTACTTGGTGAATGCAATCTGCGACGCTTGTGCTCATCTTGATGAGTTGCAACTTTTCACAGGTTTCAGCTGACAGCAAGGGTTTACACTTGTCTTTGACCACTTGAAAGTTGCTTACTTTTTTCACCTTATATTCAATTCTGTATTATCATTTGCTAAGGTTTGGAGAAATAAATAAATGTAATGAGGGTCTGTCTGGTACTATGGTGCTTGATCTGCAAATATCATTCTCCAATAGGCTTCATTGTTGATTCACCAAAAAGCTTGAGATTGACTGATGAGTTCTTCATTGGAGGGTCTTCTAACTGTGTAATGGCTGACAGGTCATCCAAGCACATTTCGTTGCAAGTGGCTCCAGTGTCAAGTTGACATGACGGATATTGTGAAATCTTCTTTAGGCTTTGAAGAACTTAGCCCCGTCCACTAGGGTTTCTTCCTGAACTTATAACTAAGACAATCCGTAGAGTCGATTGTACAATACTTTTTAATCTCTTCTGGTTCACGTTTCAGTATTCACTTTTACAACAGGCATGTAAGAGCTACTCTAAACACAAACAAAGGGACGCTTGATTTTATACTGGTACATTAAATAAAAGGTCAAAGTCTGTCTGGCACTAAAATGTTCATTGTCTCTTGATGTCTAGACTTATCTTTCACTGTCACACACGAAATATGAAGCTATTAAGTCTCCCCATGCAGCATTGTATGCAAAGGTGCATTACTTAGGAGACTTAAAACTGTTAGACGATTCCAAAACTAATAAAAAGCTAAGTTAAAAAATTCGCTAGCATGCAATCACTCATTTCAAGCTCATAATTGTTCAATTTCTTCATCCGCAATGTTCTTGATTCTCACAGCTGCCACAACCGCAGTGGCTCTTCTCGGTCTGAAAGTTGGCGCGTCGGGGTTCAACTGCTGTTCTGCTCCTGTTGGCGCTGTGGGCTCACACTGCAACTCTAGGGGGTAGAGGTGCTGAACAGGACGCTCTATAACTCCTATACTGGTTCTCAGCTGCACTGCACGGATGTGGCCGTCACGTCCTGGGTAGGTCTGCTTGACAATATCCTATTCTTGTTGTCAGATCACACTAACACTGTGTCGCCAGCTTTGACTTGGTAGTTAGCTGTCTTGTGGACAAGGTTATGGCGCTCTCTCAAGGCTCTCAGGTATTCACGTTGCCATCGGTTCCACATGTGATTTTTGCAAGTCTGCAAGAATTTAGCTCGTTTCCGCAAATTTGTGTTTTCAATTCTCCAGGTCTGCTCCTCAGGAAGCTGGTTGGTTTGCTGGAACATAAAGCTGGCTGGTGTCAGGATCGGTAACTCTACGTCGTCTTCAACGTAACCGAGTGGGCAACGATTGACTTGAGTCTCTACATCAAGGAGCACTTCAGTTCATTCCAGGACAGGGTAGCTCCCCCGATCACCTTGTACATCGCTGTCTTGACAATACCGATCAAGCGTTCAAATTGGCTGCCCCACCAAGGGGCGTGGCTGAGGTTGAATTTCCACTGTATGTCATGGGACTCAAGGAAGCCTTGTAACTGTTCGTCGTTTCGTACTTGCTTCAACCACTTGGCTACTTTGACAAACGTGCTGCTTATCAGAGTAAATGACAGTCGGGCGTCCTCGTTTGGCTATGAGGCGTTTGAGGCACGGCAGGAACGTACTGGTTTCCGGGTTGGGAACCAGCTCTAGGTGTACTGCTCTCGATAGACTGCACGAGAATATCACCAAGTATGTTTCCCCTTCTCGTTTCTGGCTCAGTTTGTAGTAGAGTGGTCCCGCGAAGTCGGTTCCGATGACCTCAAATGCTTCTCCACCATGAGTACAGTCTGTCGGTAGTGGTCCAGGGGGTGGTATTAAAGGTAACGCTCTAAAGCGTTTACAGCCCCAACACGCAGATCGAACAGACTTCACTAGCTGTCTCAGGGTTGGGACCCAGTATTCTTCACGGATCGCTGCCATGGTGAGGGACACACCCCCATGTAAGGTCTTGGTGTGAATCCGCTGTACAAGTTTCCTGGTGAATAGGCTGTCAGCTGGCAAATAGACTGGGTACTGTCCTTGGATTCTGCCATGACATTCTAGCACTGTCGGCATTTGGAACGAGGTTGAGCTCACGCCTGGTCTGTTGAAAGTGAGGCTTCTGTGTGTCTTGGGACTGGACTCTTCTGATCCACCAATTCTTTGTCTCTTGTAAGTCTTCATTAGTTAGAGGTCCTTTGTGCGCTCTGTGAGTTGTGAAACGTCACACCCAAGCTTGGATGCCCAGAGTTTGACGGAGGTCATGGCGCTCGAGTAGTTCGTCGAACACGTTTCGTTCTTGTTTAGGCTGTTCATTTGCTAGGCTAAGCACTTCTCTGATTACTTTCGCCTCTTCTTCTGACGCTTGAGTTTTCATTGCTTCACAATATATTTGTTTCCCTTGCAGTGTAGAAGGGGACGCTAGACCGAGGGGGTTGTAGACTTTCGCTAGTTTGGATAGGACTTCACGTTTTGTTGGTGCGCCACTTGCACTTGGGAACTGCACGGCGATAGTGTCTTCAGATTTGTTCCACTTCACGCCTAATAGTTTAGTTTCACTTGGCTTGTTTAGTAATTGCTGTTTGGCATAGGACTGATCTTCACTTGTTTCAGGTTGGGAGCTGTCTTCTCCTTGTGTAGGTTGAGGATTGTCTTCTAGCTGAGGATAGTTTGAGTGCCACTTGTGAAGCTCAAATTTAGCGTTGCTCATGATCTCTTGCGCTAGCTTCTTGTGTGTTTGCGCCTGCTTTACATCTTGACCGCCTGTCAACAGGTCATCGACATAGAAACTTTGGCGTAGTCGCTCTGCCTCCTCCGGGTATTTCTCAGCCCAGGTGTTGAGATGACATTCAAGAACCCCGCCTAGTAGAAAGGGTGAGGGGGCGAGCCCAAAGAGTACTCTCGTGAATCGGTATGTCTGCATGTCTGAGTTGAGATCAGCTTGCCAATGGAAACGGAGGGCATCTCGTTCACTCTCGTGAATCCGGATTTGTAAGAAAACTTTCTTAATGTCCCCCGCTAAGACTACTGGGTAGGCTCTCTGCTGGATGAGTACGTCCCATTGTTTGTTTTGTAGTGCAGGTCCTGGGTACAGGCAATCGTTTAATGATGGTGCATCGGGTGTCGCTCGAGCTGAGGCGTCATAGACGATTCGCATCTTTGTAGTTTCGGCGGACTTGCGTATCACGCTCTTGTGAGGGATGTAAAATTCTTTCAGTGTTGTGTAGGTGATAATAATAATAATTTATTTCTACAGCGCAAAATCACTACTTGTCCTAAGCGCTTTACAATGTATAATATTACAATTACTTTACATATATAAACAATCCTGGACTAGCTAAGTTACATTTCAATTTTAGAAAAGTCATAGGTATTATAATTAAAAAACAAAGATATAAGACACTACAAATTATATTTGAAAAGTAAAGAAAATAAATAAAAGGTACTATAAATTATATGCAAGCCTAAAAAGATGAGTTTTTAATGCCCTTTTAAAACTATGAACAGTATCAGAACACCTCAAATCTAGAGGAATCTCGTTCCATAGCTTCGGGCCCGCCACAGAAAAAGCCCGACCACCATACGTTTTGGTGTTAGTCCTACTTACTTGTAGGTAATTCATAGAGGCTGACCTTAAGGGCCGGGAATAGTTCCTATAACTAAGTAGTTCACTGAGGTGAGATAGGGGGCATGGACTGTCGGCATTTGGAACGAGGTTGAGCTCACGCCTGGTCTGTCAGGTGAGATAGGGGGTGCCTTCTCGATGACACCTTCTGTCAGCTGCACACCTGTCAGCTGCACACTTGTCAGTTGCACACCTTCTGTCAGCTGCTCTTGAATTATCGCATCGTATTGTTCCGTTAATCCATCGCACTGAAGTTTTCTGCCGAGATTCTTGAGTCGTTTTAAGCTACCTTCCTTGTTCGAGGGCAGTTCTGCGTGGTTAGCTTTCCACGGGAGGGTGGTCTCGTATCAGCCCTCTAGCGAGCGCGTCAGTCGTTCTTTAAACTCGTCAAACGCCATTGACTGGTCATGATCTGGCATGTCACGCAATCCCAAAACGTCCAGCTTGCACAGTTCTTCATAGTTGCTTTAACTTGTCTGAGTGAACAGCATGATGTTCTTGTCAAACTCCTTTCCCAGGGACATTAGGAACCATCCAAACTTAGTGAGTTCCGCGATTGGGTCATTTCCTTTCCCGATTCTCGGCTTTGTTCAGTTTTAATTCTAGCGTACTCCCCACTGCCGAGCACCACGTGAACTGGTAGAGACGCTTTCGTGTCATCGTGTACATTAACACCTTTCAAATGCGAGTACTTGTCAATTAGCGTGCGATAATTGGGGTTGTCAACGGACAACAATTCTGTCTTGTCTACTTTTGTCGCTCTGACTGACAGCGAAAACTGATGGTTGACAGCTCGTAACTGGAGATCGTAGACCTCGAGTCTGGCAACTTTTGAGGTCATTGTCTGAGTGAGCAGCATGATGTTCTTGCCAAACTCCTTTCCCGGTGACATTAGGAACCATCCGAACTTAGTGAGTTCCACGATTGGGTCATTTCCTTTCCCGATTCTCGGCTTTGTTTCAGTTTTAATTTTAGCGTACTCCCTGCTGCCGAGCACCACGTGAACTGGTAGAGACGCTTTCGTGTCATCGTGTACATTAACACCTTTCAAATGCCAGTACTTGTTAATTAGCGCGCGATAATTGGGGTTGTCAATGGACAACAATTCTGTCTTGTCTACTTTTGTCGCTCTGACTGACAGTGAAAACTGATGGTTGACAGCTCATAACTGGAGATCGTAGACCTTGAGTCTGGTAACTTTTAAGGTCATTAGCATACCTATCGTTTTCGTCTGGACTAAAGTGGGCTTCACGCGAAGTAATTCGATCAGTTTCGCTGATATGTATGAGCTTCCAGCTCCAGAATCGATAAGTGCTCGACACTTAATACCATTGACTTCAATCACAATCACAGGGAACAGACCTTCGCCAGTTTGGTTTGTTGTCAAGGCGACTCCTCTTGTAGGAGTTGGTTGATTAGATTCCTGGGTGGGTGTTTCACAAATGGATGTGTGGTGACGCTTGTGGCATTGTTGACAGCCGGATCTGCTGGGACAGTAGATGGCACGATGGTTTCCTAGGGTAGAATTAAAACACAGACGCTTGTTTACGAGAATTTGTCTTCGATCAGCGACACTCACTATTTTAGTACATTCGGCGGCTCTGTGATCTTCACCGCAGTAAACACAAGACTCTGACTCCTTTCCGTATTTTTCCAGCAGGATACTCTTCGCCCTATTGCAGGGATGTAGATAATAGCCGGGAACCGGGGAAATTACCGGCTGTGAACTTCATTTTTCTGGCTGTAAAAGCCAAGTGCAGCTTTAAAAGGACTACGTTTTTCTCTTTTTTACCCGTCTGTCAGTTATATATTCCCCCCTGTTAAAATCTGAATCTACATCCCTGTATTGTACCCTTCGGACGTGAAGGGCAGTGCTTCGATTGTGAGCTTCGCCTTAGTATCCAAGAGTTATCTTAAATACGAAAACTTGGTAATCGCTGCTACACTTGTTTTGTCAATCGTTTCCGAGAACTGTCCCCAGAATCGCGGCCAGTCCATGAAGCTTCCGTCTAATTTTGTAATCACCAGTTGTAATCACCAGCTGAACAGCATAAAAAAAATTATTAAAAAATAGGCCAATTATATCCTACAAAAGAGGACAATCTCTTAAAAACAAGCTCGTTTGGGGCAGCATTCATAAAAATGTACACAACATCACACAGTGAGCCGTGCAGGCCTGTCATTTTATTATTATGACTGCAATATTTTTAAAATGTAACTTAAAATAATAGAAAATTATTATCATTAATATTAATTGTAATAAAGTTTTTGTTGTTGTAAAAAGGAATGAAGGGATAATAAATAACAAACAGTATGCTGATGGTCTATGCCAAATTCCAAGCAAAATATTTAGTGCATAAAACTCTATACCTGGAATTGATGTAAAAATATTAATGCTAAAGCTATATAATTAACAATGCCTGACCACACTTGCTCCAGCTTTCAAGGCTACTTTCAATTGCAATAGTTAGAGGAACACAAGGTTTAAACAGTTCTCTCCAGTGTACAGGAATCTCTATGGCAATCAGCAGCTTGTCACAGATATTAAATAGATCTTAAAGCAAGAAAACAAGAATGTGACTGTATTACATTGTAGCTTCTTCTTATTTAACAGTTAATACAGTAAACATTGTACAAAAAAAAATTAAAAAAGCCAGAGCGAGCGAGCTTGGAACAGAAGCAGCAAGAACATGCCATCAAAAAAAGTTAACTTGGTAATTGCCAAAGAGCATAAAATAATAATAAATTAATAAGACAATTTCTAATAACCAAATCGTTTTAATTATTTTCTAAACAAATAAATATATCTCTATTGTTATTTCTTATACCAGTTATCTTGAACTGGCCAACTCGTGAGAAAATCAACCAAATCATAGTAAAAAAATAAGCAACAGTAAATTTCAATCTTTTTCATACATGTAATTAAACAGACCAATAACATTGAAGCATCTAGAAAAACAGAACAACCTAATGCCCAGATGGATAGGATCACAACTAACTATAAAAAAAATGACAGTTTTATGAGTGGTCTGCAACTTTGTCAAAAATTGTTACAATTATATTTTCAGGATGCTTCAACATAATCGGTCTCTTTGCCTTTGCAAAAAAAAAGTTGCTGTCTGTCGTTCTCAATTAACGTTTTGATTGGTTACTTTTCTTCCAAATGGCCCAGTTAAAGTAGATGCACTGTAAACATTTTCTTTTAAAATATTTTTCATTTCATTTGTAAAGGAAAATGTATTTAAATATACCTTAATCAACTGGCCGTACTTGATGCATGGTCTTGCACATTTGGTTGGTACAAAATTTGACTTGAATTCCCACTGGTTGAAAGCTCCAGGGCGTCAATATGTATGACAGATCATCACGTCCCTGGCCAGGATGACGTTGTCCATTTGTTAGGGGACTTCCACTTAGATCACAAACCAGTGCCAAGAGAAGGAATCTTGATGGCCATGTTTGCATCCTGCATTCCGTGAGAATAGCGTTTGGCACTGGATAGGGAATGGTTTTTGTCAGATTACGTTTTATAGAAGATTCCCTGCTCACTGACAAACCAAAATCAGAGGCATCAGATTCTACGTCAGGAGTTGTAGATGAGGCAGAGCTACAGGAAACGTCTTGTTGTTTAGTTGTTCATGCAACTTCAATATACATAACAGAACACGAAGGTGAAAACAGACAGTCTTAGTCTTTACTTGTTTGTTGCCTCCAGAGTTTCTGCTGCAGTTCTTATTTTTACATTGCAATTTTCCATTACCATCCAATTCAACGTGACGAAATCCAGTTGGGTTTAACGTGGAAGGTTCAGTGAAAATGGCAAAGCAGTGTTCTGAAACTTTCAACGTATAACAAAAATCTTTGGGTGGATCCAGCTGCTGCAACAATTTTTCCTGTGCTGCCTTGTCATACGTGTGAGCTTGAATATCCTCTAGAGTTAAAATTTTCGCAGACAAGGGTTGTGATGACTCCTCTGTGGCAGCTATATGTGCACAGGAGAAGGGTACAGCACTTGCAATGGCACTGCCCTGCTCTCTTTACACTTTTCATGGTGGCAGACAACATTGGTGTTGTCTTTCACCACAAAAACCCTGTTGATGCGATAGTCTAATTTAACAGAGTATATCCTCACTAGCTGCGAGTCAACAACAAGGACACTTTCTGGCCACTCTGTCTTTCTTTTCTTGGTGGTTGTTTTTGGAACATATTTGCCCCCAATTTCAAAACCGCATTCAAAACAGTTTTTCGGCTTCCTTGCATTAGAATGTGAATTATTGCACCTTGGGCAATTGCCCGTGCCTCTTCCTGTCCATTTGGACTGAAAAGGGATAAAAAAAAGATTAAAAAAAAGTTATAAAAAGTTCACATGTGCACATGCGGTTACTCAGGTGGTTTTTCTGTATCACCACATAAAACTACATGTATATATTTAAAAATAAAAAAGGCTGTTTGCCATAAACGTGGTACTTATTGAATCTCTCTATTGTCAATAGATTGTTGTCTGTAAATTAAAGCATGAACACCCATTAATTGATGAATGATTAAACACACTATGCAACATTTGTCATTGAGGAAAAATATGACACTTAATGTACTCTGTATGGTAGGACATTTGAACAGCTTTTTGACCCATGGAGGCGGGAATTTGAACAAGCTAATCTTCAAAAGTTAAAATGCCCAGGGAGATGTTGGAATTTGTTTTTCGCTATATAGCGCGGCACCCCTAAATTGAGTAACTAAAGCCATTGATTGGGCAACTAATGTCCAAATATTCAACTAAGCTGCAATGCTCTCAACTGAAATTTACCACATATTCAGGAGTCATCTTTTAGAACACACATGCCAAGGATAGTGTATGCTGCACTAAACATGAGTCAGCATTCATCTACTGTCTTCCATGTGTCGCATTTATAAAATATGAATTGTATTCTAAACAAATTGAGAAATGTGATGCAGATCAACTGAACTAAACTGATTGGTTAAAAATAGTGGATATCAATTTGAAGTGGGAAAATGGTTCTTATTTGGTTAAATATTTTCATTTCAAGGAGTGTTGACTCGTTATTGATGGTTTGAAGGTAATTCTTCTTTTTCCTGGACTCTCTACTGTACATGTCATTGTAATAAGTTTGTTATACACAAATCTACTTGCATTTGATGTTTTTAGTAACTTTGTCAAAAGGCTTTCATATTCAGGGTCGTTGTTAAGTTCGGAATTGAGGTTGCATTTTTTCCGGAGAGTGTTTAGTGCAGAAACTATTCCACAGAAGGCTAAAAGCCTTACATTTAGATTGTATTTTGTCTTGACTTCAGATAGAGTAAGGAAGTTATTGTTGCAATCTTTTAAGTGTTTGACCTTTCTTATACCTTTCAGCTCCCATTCTTTATAGAAAATAGGGCGTCCATCAATTCTGATGAGGGAGTTGTGCCATGAGCTTAACTCTTGAAACTGGCTTTCGGAGGTTACGCACTCTTCAAAATTGCTTTCTGACCAGATTGAGAGGATTTCTTTTATAAAACTGTCTGACATCTTAAAAATCTTGTCTGTGTCTTCCTTGTTGAGATTGCCTTCGAAAGGTAAACTGTTGCCAAACTTTTCAAGTTTTAGGACAAAGAAAAGTTTTCATTTTCCTTTGTTTTCTACATCCAAGTATTTCTTAATCCACGTGGCCTTGAGCGATTTATTAAAAGACTGGACGTCAATCATTTTGAGACCCCCGTCTGAATAGTCATTAATCAGTATGTTTCGTTTGATTTTGTCTCCTTTTCCATTCCAAATAAATTCATAAAAAAGTTTGTTTACCCCCTTAATAATATGATCATTTGTACACAAAGGTGTCAGAATGTAGACGAGTTGGGAAATGAGTAAGCTTTTCAAAACTGTTATTTTTCCAATAAGAGTTAGTCTACGGAATTTCCAGCAGCTCAGTATATTCTGAACTTTTTCTAGTTTTTCTTTATAATTTAAGCTTACTGTTGTTTTAGGATCTAAAGAAAGCCACATGCCTAGAGTTTTAACTTTGGTTCTTTGTCATTTAAAGTTTCGTTCCGGAAGTAGAACTTTATCTTTTCTGCTATTTTTTCCAATCCATAGTGCTTCTGTTTTCTTGTTATTGAGTCTGAGACCAGAAACTTCACTGAAATCGTCTAGTAAGTCTATAGAGGCCGTTAGAGATTCTTTTAATTCATCTAATAGTAGCGTCGTATCATCTGCATATTGACTTAACTTAATTCCTTGTTGGTTCACATGGATGCCTTTAATCTCTTTGTTCTTCCTGATTGCTTTGGCTAGAATTTCAACTGAGAGGACGAAAAGGTACGGTGATAAGGGGCAGCCTTGCCTAATATATAACTCGATCCTCTTTTGATATTACAGGGTTCATACGGTCATGGAAAAACCTGGAAAGTCATGGAATTGTATAATTTAATTTCCAGGCCTGGAAAGTCGTGGAATTTAAGTGTGGGTCATGGAAAATTATGTTCATGGTACAAAATCACTAAGGCAGCATACGTTGTGGGAATAATAAGACAAGATGAAAAATTAAAAAATGATCATTTTGATAAAATTTTGAAAACAACTGTTGAACTCTTGGTCATGAAAAATTTGAAAAGGTCATGGAAAGTCATGGAATTTTAAAATCTGAAAAGTGTACGAACCCTGTCACTGGACCTGTGGAAACTTTAGATGTTAGTCAGGTGCAATTGCTGAGCCTTCGACAAGTGAAATGGATCAGATTCCTTTTAAACAGCAAAAGGATGACAGAATCTGCAGAGTATCAATTTCTGGAACATCTTAAACCGGCAGTTACAATACAATACAATTTTATTTTACTCATAACAATAGATATATACATTTTACAAGAACACAGAAGTCATTAAATATATTTGGCAATAATCCTTTATGCCATAGGTAAGTGAAGTTCAGGGCACGTAGGCAATAAACATTATTTACTGTTAGAATATTTAATACGTTTTATAGGGGGAGAGCGCTTTCAGTATTTTTCCCATAGGATACTGCAAAAAAGATTAATCTTACAACTTTGTTTTGTTTTGTTTTGTTTGTACTTTTTGGATATGAGATTTGTAAGCGCTGCCTCAAGCTAAGATTGCATAAGATATAAAAGGGTAGATAAGATTATAATAAAGTCGTGTTAGTAGTTTAAGAGAGAGATAGTGTCTTAGTTTGGATAAGATTCCAATATTTTGAGAAGTTTTTGAGCAGATGTAAGAAATGTGATATTTCCAAGATATTGTGTCATCGATCATTACCCCTAGATATGTGATGTGGTCTTTTTGGTCCAAAGGATGGTACGACCCATCTTTGGTTTTAATTTGTATGTTAATATTCATGTCTCTCTTTCTAGCTGACTTAATAATTATAAAATTTGTTTGGACATATTTATTGATAGTTTGTTTGCATCACACCAGTTCTTGACATTTTCTAGCTCAGAGTTCATCAGAGATTCAAGGGTTTTTAAGTCACTAGCAGAAGCAAACACATTTGTATCATCTGCAAATATCTTGAATGTAAATTTCTCCGAGCAATTGGGTAGATCATTTATGTAAATTACAAATAGTAAAGGTCCTAACGTGCTACCCTGAGGAATTCCGCAAATCATTGTTTGTTTGGAGGATTCAATATTTCCTAGCGCAACATATTGTTTACAGTTGGTAAGATAACATAATCCCAACATAATCCCAGTGTGTGCTAATGGTTTCTTGAAGTTTTTCATCAAGCTTTCCTCTTGCAATTGCATTTGAGGAATGTTGCAGAGACAAAGATATAGCTTGTCACAAGCCATGTAAAATTCTGTCATTTCATTTAAGCTATCGAGGTGCTCCTCTGAACAAGTTCCAAAAGCATGGTTCAAACAAAGCTCCAAACAAGAAGAGTGCCTTTCTGCTAATTTTGAAAACTTTCTTTTTAGAAATGTCTGATGCTTCCTCATTTGCTTCACAACAGAAGCTGGGTCAACAGAGGATGCTTCTCCCCCTTTCAGGTTGACAATTTCATGGATAAGTTCACAGTCTATCAAAGTTTGAGTGACTGTGATCATCACACAAATTACACAACCCTGCGAGCATTGTGCTCATGCGAAAGTTTTGTGGCAGGTGTGTGTAAATAAATATTCTCTTGACATTCTAAAAGGTACTGCTGAACAATGTTTTTTCAGGGACTCTTGCCAGTAACGCACAGCAGTTTCTTTACCATCTGCCATGACACCACGACAAGATGATGCTCTGGCAATGTCATCACGGTGGAGAAATTTGGTCAGTTCTTCGAGTATTTTCGGGCTAACTCGCTGCCTGTTGAATGTGAAGTCAGAAGGAGGAACACCACCACGTCCAAACAAGATGGAATGAACTCTTGCTGCAGTGATGGTGTTTGGGGAGCATTTAAATAAATTTGCAGAAGACTGTACGGATATTCTGAGGCTACAATTGAAAGCAAACGCTGTTTCTCATCACCATAGTGGCAGATTCTGCCTATCGTTTTGGCTGCACCAACCCTTGAGCTCACATGCAAACTCTCCAAGTTCTCCAAACTTCAAACTTTCAAACTTTCAAACTTCAAACTTTCTTTATTTACTCATTTTTTACAACTATATTTTAAAAAAATACCTACACACATTTTGAACTAAGTACTAATAATTTAAATACTTAATACAATTTTGAGTCTGGGAGCTAAATTAACGGGTAAGTTTTCTAGTTAGCCCCCAGCCACAGTTTGTTAAACATTTACAGCAGGTGTAAGAATTAAAACAAGTGAACATATTTACAGTGAAATAATTTAACAATATGATGTTAGAAAAACATAACAGAGGAGACAAATTATTTGTGTTGTTCTGACAATAAATAACGTTTTAAATTTTTGGAGAAGAGAAATAATCAGATGGGAGATCTTTTCAGAGGTCAATTGCTACATAAGAGATTCTTTGTTTGCCTATATTTGTTCTTACTTCTGATTTATATAGGTTTTGATTGGCTGCATACCTAGTATTATAGTTACGTACAGTGTTGGCATATTTAAAAATGTTTTGAAAAATGTTTGGTAATAATCCTTTGTGCCATAGGTGCGTAAATTTAAGTGCATGTAAGACTTAAACATTATGTACTGTTAGAATATCTAATAAATTTAGTAATGGTTTAGCGCTTTCCGTTTCTTTGCCATAAGATGTTGCAAAGAATATTAATCTAATTACGTGATTTTGTTTAATTTGAACTTTTTGAACATGTGATTTGTAGGCGCTACTCCATGCTAAGATGGCATAAGTTATATATGGATATATTAATTATTGTGGATATAATAATTTTTTTTTTAAGTTGGTTATCATCATCATCATCATTTTATTCATCATCATTTTATTAAACAAATAAATTATTTACAAAATTATAGGCACCCGCAGGCAGCATCAAGCTAATCGAGGCGGGTGCTTTTAGAAATAAATAGATAAATAAGAAATCACATTACAAATAAAATACGGAGATCAATAAATTGGTACATAGATAAATAAAGAAACTGAGTCTTACAAGATTTTGAGTGAGACATTTAACAAGTCGGATAATTATTTTCACACGTCAAAATAATAGAAAGGTAGTGTCTTAATTTGGATATAGTTCCTGTATTTCGTGATATTCGTGAGCAAATATAAGAGATATGATTTTTCCAAGATATAGAGTCATCAATCATGACTCCTAAATATTTAATAGAATGTTTTCGTTCCAAAGAATGACACGAACCATCCTTGCTCCTGATTTGTATCTCAATAGCCATATCTTTTTTCCTTGCAGATTTAACAATCATGAAATTTGTTTTTGCCATATTTATAGATAATTTATTAATATCGCACCATTCCTTGATTTTTGTTAGTTCTGAATTCATGCTATTTTCAAGAGTTTTCAAGTTATTCGCAGAAGCAAATAGATTTGTATCATCTGCAAAAATTTTGAAATTCAGGTTTTCGGAGCAATTTGGTAAATCGTTTATATAAATTAAAAATAATAGAGGGCCTAATGTGCTTCCCTGTGGGATTCCGCAGATCATTGTTTGTTTTGGGGATTCAACATCTCCCAATGTAACATATTGCTTTCTGTTCGAAAGACAACTACCAAACCATTTTAAGGGAAGCCCTCTAATTCCATAGGTTTCTAACTTTTTAAGTAATATATCGTGATTTACAGTGTCGAACGCTTTGGAAAAGTCAAGAAAAACACCACAGGTGTACAAATTGTTGTCTATTGCTTTTCTAAGACTATCCGTAATTTCTGTTATGGCTTGAGTAGTTGAGTGACCTTTTCGAAACCCAAATTGAAATTTATAAAGAATGTGAAGTTTCTCAATCTAGTTTATAAGTTGTTTGTATATAAGTTTTTCAAATACATGTATTTGGGTAAAGGCTGACAAAATTGAGATCGGACGATAATTTGCGGGATCAGTTGTTTCCCCTCCTTTGTCAACAGGTGTTACCTTGGAAACTTTTAAGATGTCCGGTACAATGCCCTGGAGCAAGGATTGGTTAAAAATTATTGTTAATGTTTTAATGAACTTTTGCGGGATTCCGATTGATGATTTGTTGAGTTTAACTCCCATGATTGCATCGTGAACTTCCTGAATATAAATACCACTGAACATAAAACTGTTTTGAAAAGCTCCTTTAATGTACTTATTGGGATCAGCGTTAGTTTGCGGAAGTTTTTCTGCAAGATCGCGGCCAACATTTATAAAGTGTGTATTAAGTTGATGTGCAATACTAGCTTTATCGTCGTAGCATTTAGTTTTATATAATAATTTTGTTATTGTTGTTGTTGTTGTTGTTTTTTTTTTTTTTTAGATGCATGTTTATTTACATTTACTCCTTATAGATACAAACAGTACAAACTAACTAACACTGCAACTAACCAACTAACAGTACAAAAGTTAGTTATTGACAGTACAAACTTACGTTACTTAGTAAAACTACTAGTACTAGCAATACAACGCTAACAGTACAAATAATAGTAACAATACTTAGACAACCTTGTAAAACTAATAATACTAGCAATACGACACTAACAGTTCGAATATTTGTCCTGCTTTATAACATATAGAAAGAAAAATGAATGATAAAGCAAAGGGAACTAAATGTTTTGTAAAAAGTCCCATTTTTTAATATATTTATCTTGTTCATCTGATTTGATTGCAATGTATTTTTCTAACATTAATTTGTCACGAACTAAAGATATAAATTCGCTAAACTGAAATTTATCTTTGGCACCGGCTTTGACGTATAAATAGTATTTTCCTATAATGATAAGATGATTTAGGGCTAAACAGTATCGAGAAGAACAAAAAATACCGTATAAAACATCCAAGTTTGATAGATGGACCTTTTTTCGACTGTGGGCACTATACCAGTCTTGGAATTCGACCCAGAAAGAGCTAGCTAATAATGCGTGCATTCTATGAACAAGTGCCAGATAGTGTGGATCTCAGAAGGGCAAAAAGGACAATTTGGAGAGTCAACCTTCTTCATTTTATGTAATAAGCTATTCGTAGGTAGAATGCGATGAATGATCTTATACTGGAACATCATTTTAGTTTCTTTTGTAACATTAAAGGGTAAAAGGTAAACCTCACTCAAATTATTCTTTTCTAATCCATGTTCTATAAGTTTCTTTTCTGCCGTGGGAGGAGGTAACTTTTCCAAAGATAGTAGTTTTTCATAGAGAGCTTTGCATGTCAACAAGTCACTAATTGTAACAAGGGGTACAATGTGTGGTAGGTCGTTTGACTTTAATAGTTTTTTCCAGGAATGAGGGATAGCAGAGAGGATGCTGTAATACTGTAGAAAATTGAACGTTGTGTTACATTTTTCGCAAAGGGAATTAAAAGATTGGAAGCAGTTCCTTTCTGTGTCAAATAAGTCTGAAATATGAATAATTCCGGCTTGATGCCAGTGTGGAAAGTATATCGATTTTTTATTAACAATTAAAAACCTATTGTTCCAGATTATTTGATCTAACACCTCAGGTTTGTTTTGAGGACAGGTCGCAACAATTTTCTGCCAAAAGGCGATGACATCTTTGTAAAATCTCGGGAGGCGTTCACTTATGCAAAGAAGCTTAATGTCATAATTACATTGAAATAAAAAGGCGCCACCGACATTAGCTAGGAGAGAGGTTGGAATATATCTCCATGGAGCGTCGTGGTCTGAAGATAGACGATTTACCCAGTTCAGTTTTAACGCTTTGTCAAAGATGACAAAGTCTTTCATCTCTAAGCCACCTTCTTTCTTAGATTTTATCAAAGTTGACTTTTTGATTTTCGCAGGTTTATGATTCCATATGAAGTCAAACATCATTCTGTTCACTTCTTCAGCGAAGTGAGGTGGTGTTTCCATGGAACTACAGACGAAAATGATTTTTGAAAGGGCTAATGTTTTGACAATATTTATTCTTCCATAAACAGAGATGTCTCGTTGAGACCAAAAATTTAAAGTTTTCTGCAATTTTGTCAGCTTGTCGAAGAAGTTTCGCTGGTTCGATATATTGTCATCATACGAGAAGTGCGTGCCTAAGGCGTAAACAGGTTCATCTTTTATTTGAAGATTTAAAATTCCGTCTTTTCTATGTCTCATTGAGCCAAGCCACAACATTTCGGATTTTGATACATTTATCTTTAGTCCCGCACATCTTTCAAATCTGGAGAGCAATGCGAACAGGTTACTTACTGAATGTGCGTTGGCGAGGATAGCTGTAGTGTCATCTGCGTATTGTGATAATTTTACTATTCTGTTATTCTGTATTTTTATGCCTTTTATTTCGTTGGAGTTTCTAATATTTTGAGCTAAAACTTCTATGGCAATAATAAATAGCATACCAGAGAGGGGGCAGCCTTGGCGTACTCCTCGTTCTAGAAGAAAGTGATTTGATGCATAGCCATTATTTAAGATGCAACTGGTAATGTTGTTGTAAAGAATGCTAACCCAGCGCCTCAGCTGCGGGCCCAAATTAAAGGATTGCAGACATATTTGGAGAAAGTCCCATTCGATTGAATCGAAGGCCTTCTCGAAATCTAGGAAAACGGCGATCCCGGGCAAGTTATTTTGTTTCGTAAAATCCATAACGTCTTTAATTAATCTTATACTTTCGCCAATGTATCTCCCTTTAACATAACCGGATTGGCTAGAAGAAATAATTTTTGGCAGTACCTTCTCTAACCGGAGAGCGATGAGTTTAGTTAAAATTTTATAATCTACATTTAAAAGTGAGACTGGTCTCCAATTTTTTAAAAACTCTAAATTCTTTTCCTTTTTTGGAATTAGAGAAATCGCCCCTTGTTGTTGTGAGATGGAAAGGATACCGTTTTGAAAAGCATAGTTAAAACTCTCGACCATATGTTTTGCTATCAAGTTCCAAAAGTGGTGATAAAACTCTGCGGTAAAGCCATCTGAGCCTGGGCTTTTGTTAGTGGCCATTGATTTTAAGGCGTTATAGCATTCGTCGAGCGTTATTTCACCTTCGCAGGATTCGGCTTCTTCTTCTGATAATTTATTCTCGATACTTTCAAAGAAACCAGTAAATTCCGGAAGTTGTGGGTTTATATTTTTAGAGGTATATATTTCTTTAAAGAAGAGCTCCTCTTCTTGAAGAATCTTTTTTGGATCCGTTGTCCTCTTATCTTCGTGATTTATTATAGAAGTCACATGTTTTCTTCTATAATTAGTTTTTTCTAAGCTGTAAAAATATTTATTATTTTTCTCGCCATACTCATACCACCGTGCTCTGCTACGCACGATTGTACCTTGTGTTTTGAGGGCTTCTATTTTAGATAGTTTGGCTTTTAATTTGTCCATTTCGATTTTGTCGCCTTCATTGTAATTTGCTTGTAGTTTATTTTGAATATTTATTAATCCTGTTTGAAGAGCCTTTTCTTCATCGCGCTTTTTCCTTGCTTTGCGTTTCGAGTATTTAATGGTAAAAGCCCTAATTTCCATTTTAATCATTTCCCAGAACAGACCTTTATCATTTACTTGACTATGTTTTGTAACGAATTCAGGGAGTATAAAAGTTAACAATTCAATGTAATCGGTATCGAGTAATAGCGAATTATTAAACTTCCAGAAGCCTGGTCCACGCGAGGGGCTGTCTTCGTTGAACATAATATTTATCAATATGGCAGAGTGATCGGAATGTATGTTTGGAATTATATTGCACTCTCGAATTAGTTTACACAAGCTTTTCGAAACAAAGAGATAATCTAGCCGGCTTTGGATTTTTAGGGAGGCATTGCTCCAAGTATATCCGCATGAATCAGGGTTTTTAAATCGCCATGAATCAACTAAATTATTTGTTTTGATTTGGTTTTGGAATTCAACGACAGAAAACTTTTTTGCGTCAAAAGGCCTGCCGCTTTTTTTGTCCAAGCTGCTAATTGCGCAGTTAAAATCACCACCTAGCACTACATTCTCATTTGCATATTCTCTAAGATATGAGGTAGAAAGATCTCTAAGGAATACCACTTGTTGGGACGCGATATTTGGTGCATAAATGTTTACAAAAACTATTTTCGTTCCGTCAACAACGCATTCTGCTAAAACACATCTCCCGTGTTTATCTGTTTTGATTTTTTCAAAGTTAACGTCAAGACGGGGTTTAAAAAGGATCAAAACCCCTCTACTATGCGAAGAACCGTGGCTAAAAGCGGCTTTGCCACCCCATTACGCCTCCCATGTTTTAATAGTTTTCGCCGAGGAATACGTTTCTTGCAAAAAGATAACGTCAGATTGTCGTTGGTGAAGCCAGCGAAAAACTTGCCTTCTTTTTCTCGAACTGTTTAGCCCCCTCACATTCAGTGATAATATTTTATATGTTCCGATCTTCGGTGCTGTAACAATGAATAGTGTTGTAAATACCGTAATCAGATTGAAATACTATTTTCGCCTTTGTGCTGACTAAATTAGCAGGAGTTAAATGGAATTCTTGAAATATAAACATTGCAAAACTTGATAACACAGAACTCGAACCTTGACGATGAAGAGGAACGACTATACATTTTGTACTCTAAGAAACTTAAGAAACTTAATGCTAATAATAATTTTAATAATAATAACTTACCTAAGCATTTGTGCGGTATTTTGACTGATTGAGGAGGACGATGTCATCCGCCGCCAAAAAGAAGTTGCGTTTAGAAATAAACTACATGAAATTAAGAATTAAACTTAATTGTCCATTAATCTTCCATAAATAGGAAAGTTAGAAGTTTCTGTACCACGGTAGAGATTTCCATCAATAATAAGCTTCTCTACTTTGAAATAAGCTTGTTTCTTTTCTTGCTTCGCTGCCTTGAGTAATGGATAAAGCTTTTTCCTAATTTCGTCGACTTCTTTTGGAAAGTCATCTGACACTCCAAAGCTGGAACCTTTCGGCAGATTCTTAATAAATGACTTTATGAAGTCCTTGTCCTGGTACTGTGACAACTTGACTATAATCGGACGCGGTTGAGGATTTTGGATTTTGGAAGGATCCTGGCGGGACGAAATTCGGTGTACACGGTCGAATTGTATTTGGTCGACATCGACTTGCGGGATTTTCAGGTTGGTACTCATGAACTTTCTTAGGCTTTCTTCTGTGTCGCTGTTCGATTCGTACCCGCTTTCTCTAATGCCGAAAAATTTCATGTTACCTCGTCGGCTGTGACACTCCAGTTTTACGTGTCGACGATGTAAGTCTGCCAACTCTTGCTGGAGGCGTTGTAGATCGATGAATGACGCTTGTTGAAGCGAAGTTGTTGTCGCGAGTTGAGCTTTTAAATCTTTAATTTCCGCTTGGGAGTCTTCGATACTCTTCTGCATGTCTTTATTCTCTTTCTCCAATTCATTAACCTTGCTCTTGTAAGCTTCGAATTCTGGCAATAACTTTATAAGGGTAGTAAGCTTCTCGTCGATGTTGACAAGCTTCGTGTTAGTATCAAGGCATTGCTGGCAGCCATTACCGTGTTCCTCGTAAACTTCTTCTTCGTCCGTTTGTGAACTACCTTCTCGCGTACGTTTACGTCTTCTTTCCTTCGTTGTTACCGACATTTTCATTGACGAATTTGAAATTAATAGTTGCAACTTTTATGACGGGCGGCAAGATTTAGCCAGAGCGCAATCGGGACACGTCCGCCACGTTTCGAACCTCGACCCAGTCTCTTGTTATTGTTGTTTGGTTGTTGTTCTTTTTCCCTTTAATAATCATACCAATTAATTTCCATGTTGCTATTAAATTGGCACTATTTAACCTATTGACACCTGAACCGCCTGTACAAGACTCCACTGCTTTAAAAAATTTAATTTTCTCAATCGTGCGAACATTGCCTTAACTAGCAGTTGTGAGCATTGACTAGAAAGTCTTTCAAATTGAGATACCCAATAAACACAAAAAAGTCAGCGATTTTTGCAGAATATCAGCGTTTGAATTTGGACAATAACAAAAATTACCGTTTTTAACGTCATAGAAAAACAACAAAAATCACGTTTTTGCCTTAAGTTTTTTTTATTCAAATCATCGTGGCAAACCCAAAAGTCAACATTTACAGCAAAATTCAGTCCTAGTCCTAGCTTAGCAGTGAATTTTTTTGCTCTTATTCATTGCTCGTGCCGAACTACAGCTTCTTATTCTAGTGCATACTCACCTTGCCTCGATTTTCAACATCACCACCGCACTGCATGCTGGGAAATAAAGAGATTTTTCGACAGCGTTCATTCCGTCCTCCAAACTTTTCATATATATACTAAGTCCACAGCCACTCTGACCCACCGCCGAAATTTCGCGCTTGTTGTGTTTTCCTGTGGTCGCAACTTCCAAAATATGCCGTGGTAGGTCGAGAAATTCATCCAGAGTCGAGTCCCAAAGCTACTTCGTTTCCAGGCGGCCATTTTTCCAGTTCAACGAGCAACGAGCCAAATTCGTAAACGAAGTACAACACCTAACTCGCTTCGTTGAGAAGTGGACTCTGAACTACCTCCAAGCTTAATGATGCTCATCAGGTAGCTACTAAAGATGAAAAGTGGCTGTGAACTTACCAAAAATCGTAGATAATTCATATTGGACCCTTTATTGCAAATCAACCAAGCAAAATGAGATCGTCACAATGACGTTTCCAGTAAACTCGAGCCTTCAGTGTTTTAGAACAGCAGCACTTTCAATGGTAATTCCAAATATGAAGTCACGAAATCCTATGGGGCGTGTGTATGCAGAAAATCACTCAAAAACGTAAAAATCCTCAGGTGTCAATGGGTTAAGTCAAATTGATTTCTAAAATAACTCTTTTTTGCTGCCTCTTTAATTTTGTTTAACTTATTACTATAAGTTTTATAAAATTTAACTTTGTTTAAGTCTTTACTAAGAAAATGTGTTTTGAAAAGGTTTTGTTTATGTTTTATACTAGTAAGAATGGCATTGGATATCCATGGTGTATTTAATTGTTTCACTTGTTTGTTAGATAATCTACGTAACGGTGCATGCTTATCAGAAATTGATCGGAGCAGCTCAATGACATTATTCATGCTTTCAATGACATCGTCACAAATAAGACCATTGAAATCATCATCTTCCAAATCTCTTGTAAACGAGACATTGTCAAAAATGAGAAAAATCTCGAGAATATTTTGTTTTGTTTAGTACAGGATGTCTGTTCGCTACAGTACAGAATTGCAAACATAGCAATTTTGTTTTCTGCCTTTGTATTACCAATCAAAAGCTTCTGCTTTTGTAACTTAGCAGTGTTCTTGACCTGCTTTATGGACTCTTTGTCCTTTACTAAGAAAGTTAGTTTTAAAGAGCTTTTGTTTTCTTTTGATTGAATTAAGAATGGCTTTCGATATCCACGGCTTGTTTAGTTGTTTTTTTCTTTTATTAGATAATTTGCGCATCGGAGCATGTTTACATTGTATAAGATATTTTCTGGTATATCAACTACGTTATTCATGCTTTTGTTAACATCATTGCTGATAAGGCTACGAAAATCTACGTCCCCGATGTTTAGAAATAGGTTTCTAACAAAATGTGAAAAATCTCTGAAGAAATTAGTTTTATTTACTACAGGGAGTTTGTTTGCCACTGTACAAAATACAGGAAGATGATCTGAAATGTCTGCTAAACATATTCCCGCTCGTAGTATTTTTTGTGGCGTATTTGTGTAAATATGGTCTATTAAGGTAGGGGTGTGGCTTGTGACACGGGTAGCCTTGGTGATTACAGGCATAAAGCCTTGATCGAGCAGCATATCAAGTATGAATACCTCTTGCCCTTTATTGTTTAGGTGACCAACTGGTCTCTTAGGATTTCATAAAAGTGGTCACGATCATTAAATGGCTGACGATATATGCCACCTATTATAATATTCTTTTCTCTTTTACGTACAATTTCAATCCAGCACAACTCAATACCATCAGCAATTAGTTCTAAGTCACACCTTCTAATAAAGTCTAATTCTTTGGCAAGTTAAAGGCCAACACCTCCAGCTGAAGTTTTGGAATTAGTATTCAGAAACACATATCCTGGTATGCTAATGTTATTTACAATATTTTCTGTCAATTTCGTTTCCGAAATAGCATTATGTCTGGAACCTCTTGTACTGTGAGAAGAATATCTTGTAGCATTGTTAAATTTTTAGATAGACTGCGCATATTGAGATGCATCATAGAAAATCTGTGTCGTTTTATTGTCTTTCTAAAGATATTACGTCAGGCAGCAAAGATGGTTGGGGTTTACTGTACCTCCCTACGTCAGCGAAGCGGTGACGACAAGAACCGCCGTTGGGCTTCTTTACAAGGAAAGAAGGGTTCAAGTATTCTACAGTGATACCAACATCCTCAGGGCGTTGGAAGACACCAAGTTGCTCTAGGTGGTCAAACTTTTCTTGGAGTTCTACGAGCTTATCGCGTGCATATTGGGGTAGGCAGCCTTTCCGCTAAGGGGGTTTGACGGGGCCCATGTTGACCTTTGCTTGGTAAGGGCTTGCGGATCCATTGTAACCTGGAAACTGAGGGTCAAATACGGAGTCGTACTCTCTGAGCATAGATTGGAAGTTGGTTCTGATAGCCTCATGTAGAATTCTGTCTGGGTCTACCTGGACGGATGCGGAGTGACTGGCATGAGAGGGTGGTAACGGATGCTGACTAGGAGAAGGGCTTGTCGGTGGCTCTTCTTTTGGTTCAAAGACAGGGGTGACCTGGCAGAAATGTTCGTGTCGCTTAAGCGTTCGAGGCTCGGTTGACAGGTTTGGTATGCGTATTGCTCGCACAACACTGGAAACGACACTGGGCTGCGGCCACAGCTGGGATGGCTTGAGATTACGTAAACTAGGTGCGTCAGTACGGGGCTCAAGTGCATACTCTGAATCAGGAGGAGCGTCATCTGGTAGCTGTATTTCCAAGAATTCTCCAGGCCAGACAGTCTTTGAAGGGGTAGGGGCATGAAGTACAAAAGCTCTGCGAACGGTTGGAAGGGTACTGGGTGGGGCCTTGGACCCGTATGTGTAGATAGAGCCATTACCAAGGAGCACCTCTCTCTTGGCGGGTCGCACGGCAATGTCGTTTGCCTCCAAAAAAGGGGTCCCAGCAAGCACTTCGACATCAAGATCCTCTACGACAAGACCCTCGAATGTAAAGTCTGTGTTGTCGCAGGTTAAGGTTGTTCGTATCTCTCCGACCACTTGAAGTTGAGAAGAACCATCTGCCTGTTGGACAGACTGGGCACTTGATATAATTAGACATCTAAGGTGTTTCGCGGTAGAGTGACGGATCATATTTCCAGTTGCTCCGCTGTCAATGGTGACGCAGACTACACGGTGACCATGAAAGACATCCATATAAGGAGATTGACGGGTCTGGACACGGTAGGCAACAATGTTGGGGGTAGGCAACGTGGTTTCAGGGCAGGGTGGATCAAGGTCGAGGTCGGTGTCTAGTTCGTCGTCTAGGATGCTGACGATCGGTCTCGCTTTTACCATGAAGAGCCTGTCATTGTCAGGGAGGAAGGTACACTGACTGAGGAAGTGGTTTGTGTTAGAGCGACCGGCTTGCTTGCACAAGGAACAGACCTTGTCCTGACGGGGTTGTCTGGTGCGAGACTTAGGATCAATCCTGCCACCCGGACGGGAGCGACGGAAATCATCAGCTACCCAGCACGTAGGGTCCTAGCGTCATCTGAAGCACGGATTTCCTCGAGGAGAGAATCAAGTGCCTGAGAAATCTCGGATTTAATTGAGGCGAGGGTGCGAGATCTCAACTCCGTGCCGTAGCGCTGCTTGACTAAATGAGGGAGACTGGGGTGAACGAGTCTCAGCCACGTAAGAACGACAAAGTTTTCTAGGGTAGGAGTTAGTTCCTCATCCTCTGGAACATGTTCGCCATGATGAGTTGAACCGTTAGTGTGTAGCAAGGAATCTTCCACAAAAGCCATAAGGCACTGGTACAGATCCTCAGGGCTCTCATCAGCTGCAAGGTGTATGTTGGAAAAATCGATAAATTGTGCGCCGGTGGCCTGGAAACCAAAGTGTTGGCGAATAGTTTGCCAGATGAATTTAAGAGAGGTTGAATTCTTCAGTAAAGTGCTTTGCGAAATGATAGGGCAATAATTCGCAATTTGACCTAACATCAACTCGAGAAAGTTGACTTTCTGTCGAGCGGTGAGGCGTCGAGTAAGAGGTACAGAATCGCCATCGCTTTCGAGTCCTCGAAGAAGTTGGGCTTTGGTCTTTTTTAACGATTGAACGCCATCGGCTAGGAAGGGGGCGAAGTTGCTGTCCAATGATAATGTGTAAAGCAGGTTTTGCTTCCAATTCTCGAAGCTATTGATAGTTTCCACCTTGGACAGGCACCACTGTTTCGGTGCGCGGTGAGAAGACGCCATTACACACGATGTAAAACTCTGGGAAGTGTTGTCACAGCGAAGGATACACTGTTTTGGCTCTTGCGGTCGAGGCTTAAAAGTGGTTTTCTACGGTAAAAAATGAGGCTTGGGTTGAACTGAACGTTGCCACCACGCCAGTTGGAAAGATAAGGCAAGAACCAAGGTACGACCAAGTTGTGTAAGGCTTTAATCAAACAGGAAAACAACGAACAGCTGAGTGACAGTAACAATATGGCGGACGCCACGCTACGAACGACCGATGAAACGCATGCACAGTCCTAGTACCGCTGACCGGTACTGGCACAGTTTGCCTAATGGTGTAATATTTGGATTTGATGATTCTCGTAGGATTCTTGTGCAAGTCATATTCCCTTTTCTGGACTTTCAATTATATTTTGGAAAAGATCTTTGGACTGAAGCAAAGAATTTGAGGAACAATAGGTCCATGCCCCAGTTGTTTTAAGAAACTCTGCATAGTCTAAGTCATGAAATGGTAGTTCATAGAGAAAACTATTATATAGAGTCATCAAAGCTGGTGCTGTTACAAACAACAGAAAGTTGCGACTAGCTATTAACTCTACTTGTACCTCTATTGGCTGCAATCATTTTTAAAGTTGTTCAGGTCCTCCTCGGTATCAAAGGCTTATATAGATGTATCTTCCGCCTTCTTGATGAAGATCCTGCCGTGTTATGTCCAAATAAACTTCCATTTCAAGTGTTTTTTTAACTGATTGACTTCACCAAAGAGTTTTTTCTTGTACGGTGTGAGGGACTCAGAAATATAGATATTTGCGCCAGAGTCAAGGCCAAGATCTGGAAGATCCTTGGCTTTCTTGCCGGCTAGTTTCTTGCGGTTTGAATAGAACTTGTTCCTAACATCTCTGCGTGTAAACTTTACTATAATCTTAGGTGGAGCTTCAGCATTGTACGATGGTATAGGATGCGTGATAGAGATATCTTGATAGGAAACAGTTATGCCAATGACTTTCCCAACCCATTCGACGATAGCTTCCGAATGGCATTCAGTCGTTGCTTCTATGCCTGATATCTCGAGGCAATCTTTTCTTAAATATTGTGCAAGTTCTTCAGCCTGCGATAAAGCCTTTATGGCACATTGGTCAGTCTCTCCAAGGTCTTTTTTAATGTTGGCTTTACTTGCATTATGATGAGCTGTTTTCTCATTCGCTGATCGAATTTGAGTTAGCAAGTCGTCATATTTATCAGACAAAAACTTGACTGTTGTACTCAATTTTTCTAATGTAGATGTCAATTTCTAGTTCCTTCTTAAGTTAAAGAGGCATTGCAGAAGAAATGTTCATCCAGTGAATGTGACAGCAGTGATCACGAGAGTGATACAATGGCTGGAAGTGTTGAACCTATAAATGTAAGTGGAAGTGAAAGTGATGAAGAAGGTGATGGCTCTGCAGTCTTCAAAGAAGTGATGACTGAGGAGCAAGCGGAGTTAATGACAGCACACATGTACTCAGAGTTTGATGATTGGTAACATTTTTAAATTTAAAAGAAAAACTTTTATTTTAATACTAAAAACTTTTGGCTTCACCAGACAGTGTTTAAAAGTGATACTTTAAAATATATTTTTGATATAAATACTTACATTGTAAGAAAACAGGAGTCTTCTTTTTGTTCATTTATTTTGAAGGCCTGGTCCTGATTTTTTCAGAAAAATGGAAAGTTTGTCATGGCACCATGGACACATTTAATTCTTTTTTATGTTCATGTTCGTATGTTTGTGTCGTTTTTTTAGGGTCCTTGTATAAGACATTAAATTGTAATAGAAATAGTCTTGGTAAAATTGCTTTTCTTATGGTGTCATCATCCAAGAAAAAACTGTAAATATTTAAAAGGATCAAGTTGTTGACATTTCTATAAAATATTTAATGTTGGTATGCAAATTTAGAGAAAAGAGTTCATAATTTATGATAATTTTGAAAAAAGAGATTATTTTCAATACATTTCATGTAATGTTGGTATGATAATTTTGATAAAAGAGATTACTTTTAATATATTTCATGTAATGTTAGTATGAAAATTTTAAGAGATAATTTTAACAGTCTTTTAGTTCTATTTGCTAGCAAAGGTGTTACTGGTGCTGCCTGTGAGTTCATTTTATGGTTGGGCTGATCAGCTTGTACAGGCGTTGCGATCTTATCTTCAGCTCAGAGGAGGTTGGACACGGGCCGAAAGGCATCATGGGTTGAATTTTCGTTTTGAGCGACACTCGTTCAGTTTCAAATGAACCTTCGAGCTGTGAGGACCTCGAGGAACTACAAATTTCCGGACTTTTAGCCGCCATGGAAGCACAAATCAGCCTAAATTGCACTAAGGTGCAGGATTGCAGAAAACTAGTTTAATGAGATGGAAATCATATTTCTATCTCATTGAATAACAATACATCCCATTGTATCATGTTTCGTTCTAAAAAAAAACTGAATTAATTTTCTGCAATCCTGCACCTCACTCCTAAATTGAAGGTTATGCGATAACTCTTGTATAGATACCATTTATTTTTACAACTGAATAACTTGAGTCATCATTCTACACCGATCGAAAGACTTACTCGTGCACCGACTACAAATATTTGAGCCACAACAAGCACAAATCGGCCTTCATTGAAGTTGATAAGATTCCTCTTGTTACTTAGCAGGGTTTTAAGCCGTTTGATCGATCGAAAGACTTAATAAAGCAAGGACCTACGAGGAATTTCAACCAAGGAATATTTTGTAACGAAGCTTTAAGCTTAAATCACGGAATTACCAAGGTTGGTAACCACAACAATCGATCGTTGCATTTTATAGTCCTCTTGAGTTTCAATGTTGTAATTTTGAAATAAACGAAGGCAATTTTGTTAAGCTGAATGCTGGTAGTGCTGGATTTGTGTTGTTACGAAGTATAAATACATAAATAATAAAACTGTAAAATTATGTGAAACAACAAACATAATAAATGAAATCAATAATAAGTTTACATCATGTGAAACAACAAATAATCAGTGAAATCAATAATAAGTTTACACAGATTATTCCTTGTTAAAACTTCAGGAGGAAAACGATTTAAAAACCTAATGGAAATAAAGCAGTGACTAACATACATTTTTGCATCTGAATTCAAGAACCATCCTTCTAGAAAGAAATCCAATTCTGGCCATAAAGACCTGGTAGAAAATTGTGATTAGGAGGACCTCAGACAAAAAGGAGTTCAAACTTCTGGGCTTGAAAATGAAAATGCAGAGTGTTTTGGCACTCTACTCTGAGTTTGTGGCAAAACAATTCAAGGTACTAAGGAACCATTTTTTCTTTGGGCCCTCTTACTTGGAATGTAATTAGAGCACAACAATCAGTACTGTGCACATGAGAACAACTATATGTTCTTTCACTTGAGCACAAGTCTTAGGTAATTTATACCAAATGTGCAATTGCCTATGTCATAAGCAACCAGGAATTGGAAAGGTGGTCGGTTTGGAAGGATGGTTGCTTATGAGAGTCAAAGTACAACAATAGAGAATGGTTGCTGAAAGGGAGCAAACTGTAGTAGTTCCAATAATTTTAACTACTTTCCTATCAGACAGATAATTCTTAATGAGGTATTTATGTAAACCATTAAACAATTCCCTCAAAATTTAAATGCCAATTAGTGGTGGAGCAGGGAAAGAAGTGTTGAAATGTTTCTATTTTGAAGCAGAACTATTTTAACTTAACAAGCTCCCCATCTTACTTCATGGTTTTATTGAGTAATTAAAAAAGCAAATGAATTAAGCCTTTTGAGAAGTAGGTACAGAAATGGGAAACAGAAATAGAAATTTCACCTGCTGGTTTACAGTTTACAGCGAGTTTTGGACTCACAGGCATGAGACTTGGCAGATATGTTCTATGCCACCACCCTTGCGAAATTAATTCTCAGAACTCTGGGAATTCCTAGGAATTCCAAGTTATTCCAAGACATGCAAATTATACAAAATCCAAAAACTTGGAATTTTTAAGAATATCTGGGAATGGTTCAAAACACGACTGGGAATTTGTGGGAATTCCTAGGAATTCCAAATAATTCCAAGATTGAAAATGAAATGTGTTTGGAATATCTGGGATTGTTTGGGAATGGCCAAAACACAAGCGAGAAATATTGGGAATTTCTTGGAATACAAATTTGGTCCACTCACTTTGCTTTTTAAGAAAAAGTGATATTATTAAGGCTTAAACTTAAAGGTCACTGGGTCAATTAATAGGAAGATACAATCAATAATATACTTAGTTGTAACCCATGCAAAAATAAGAGTGTGATCACACATGTGATATTTGATTAAATTTTTAAGTCAGTTCGAAAGTCTCATAGAATCTATAAGTAACAATTATATATCAAATGAAAGCTGAAATTAAATATATATTGAGATAATACTTGAACTTTTGACAGTCATTCTGAATGACAGATATGACATTTAATAGTTTCTTTAAAATGCAGCTTTAAGCTGGAGTCATGTTTTACTTATGTTTCATTCACTGAATTTTCATATAGGATAAATTACCTTTTTATTCAATATTAAATCAAACCCTAAATCTCAGACATACAATTTACCTTTTGTTAAGCTCAAACACAAAACATAGGAAGAAACCGAGTAAGCAATCTTGTATTCGTCCAGATCCTGTTACAATCGTCCAGTGTACTTCATTCACAGTGAAAATCCATTTAAACCAAACCTTTACAGGGAGAATATTTCCTCAATTTACCCTTGGACTTGTTTAAGCAATTCCTAGTTACTTTTTGAAACCAGATTTTGTAGAAAATCATGGAGAATAGCCTCAACAATTCCACCATCTTGCTTTTGAAACGTGAGAAGCTGGGGAAAGCGAGCCCGCGGTCAGCAGTTTTAACCTTTTGAGCAGGCACTCATGGCACTCAGTGAGTTCGTTTTTCAAGAAATTCAAATGCTGGGAGAAAACTGTGACGGCTAAAGAACCTTTTAGAACACAAATATGGATAACTTTCTTTTTAAATTTAGGTAAGTGAAAGAATGAATCGTTGGTGAAGTTTTATTGCAACACAGTCAGTTTACTCAACCGATTTTAAAGCTTTGGCTTTATGTATTAAAGTCTTTAATAAGATGATTCTTGATCCGTTAAAATTATGAACTCAGATGCAGGCATTTTAAGCTTTAGTCTTTTGAAAACTGTTTTTCCACACTAAGATTACAGCAAAACTACAATTTAACATGCAATAATTTGACAGATACGAGCAGCAGTTCGTTTAGTTTTACGAAGCGCTTCTGGTAAGCGATGTTGATTTGGCTTCGTGACACTTAGAAATTTTTCGCATCAAAGAATTAACTCCTGTACGGCCATTTTTACTTCGATTTGCTATTCGTACGAGAGTCAAAAACCTAAAATGAAAATTTTCGATGTTATTATTCACTTTTGCCAATCCATAATATTGTACATTAGTTTAGATTCACGAAGTGCTTCTTGTGAGCGATGCTTATTCAGTACGCGAAGGAATCTCATGAAAAATTTCTAAGTGTCACGAAATGGGTCGCTCGCACACACAGAGACTTGGCAAATTAGTCTGAGCCAAATCAACATCGCTTACCAGAAGCGCTTCGTAAAACTAAACGAACATTTAATAACAGTTATTTTTTTATATTAATTGAAGCTTCTACATGTATGAAGGAAAATTACTTTAAAATATGACTGTATGTGTATTTTGTAGATAAGCAATGTATATAAAGAAAGTTCAACATTGTAAAAGTTCAAATTTGTCTGCAGTTGACTAATAAATAATTATAATGTGGGTTATTGTGTAATGTTTTAAGACCTCAGAGCTTTCTAATCCACAGTTTTATTTCAAGAAGTTCAATGTCATTTTCAGACGTTACAAAAAATTCCCAGATATTCCAAGAAATTCTCAGTAGGAGCCTATTAATAGGCTCCTGTTCCCGGTTATTCTCAGATATTCCAAGAAATTCCTAGGAATTTCTTGGAATTTCTAGGATTCCATGGCTCCATTCAAGCTGGGATATTCCTAGGAATTCCTAGGAAATGAGTCCGAATTTACCGTGAAAATTCACACCTAATATTCCTAGGAATTCCTAGGAATTCCTAAGAATTCCTAGGAATGTTTTCCTAGGAATTCCTAAGATATTCCTAGGAATTCCTAGGAATTCCAAGAGTTATTTCGCAAGGGCATGCAGAACTTATGTATAATAAGTTTTTGTTGTCAACTGAAGACAAAAGTAAGCAACCCGGGGCTGCTGTGCATTTCTAGCAGGCTACTGTTAGAGCACAATCCATCAAATATCGGTATAGAAAATTATTATTTATCTTAGGAATCAACAAAGAAATATATTTAACAGAGTGATTAATTAAATCATTGATGCATATTTTTGTCTATACAAGTTCATAATTTTATTTATATAACAACACCTTGTTGATAATTATCTGCTAAAATATAAAACAACTGATGATATGGGGGCTTACTCAATGACAATAATTCACAGTTCTCAACCCAATTGTGGGTCTCAAGAGCTTTGGATTTTTGCTAAGAGCAGAGCTTTACAAGACATGATAATGACAGACCAAAACCCTCACTGCCATGCCTCAAGCCCCAATATTTTGGGCCAAAAAATAAAAATGTAATTCTTGTTTGGCTGCTATTTTCAGGAAAAGAGCAGACTGAAGGGCTCCACATTTTGCTGTTGAACCTAGAAAAAGAATAGACTTCATTAGGAAGCCACTGTAATATATATGAAAAGAAAACAATAACAAACATATAAGCCTTTAGTTATTAAGGTTATAAAAGCTCATATATAAATTGCAATGTTCATCTCTCATGATTAGAGTGTAGATATGAATCAAATATCATGTTTTTCCTCAGAAGACAGAAACTTTGATCTTAAAAGATTGAAGCAAACTTACAAATTACAGCTTACACACAGTTGTGATAACCTGCGAAAATGACCGAACTTTAATCGCAAATAACAGAAAATCGGTGAGAGGTGCGACCGGGTGCGACGTCCTAAATTAAAGGAATAACTATTTCTACAAAAGATGGTGCGATTTTCATGGCTAGAACCCACGCGATATAGCGTCAAGAAACGAACGCGTTGGTTGACTACACAACGTGGACGAAAGCCGCCATATTGGACCAGCTTGCGAGGAAGCCGAATAATAACTAATTCTACTGAAAAAAAAAATGCGATATAAACAAGTAAATAGAAAAAGTAGCAACATACCTTTCATAAAAACTCCTTTACGGGTAAAAACGGACTACATTTTCGAAGAAAACCACAATAAAAAAACCATGGAATGTTTCGTGGAGAAATTCTCGCAGAAAAGACTGTGAATGAATACGATGATCTGATTGGTCGACCACTCCTACCAGGATACCTTTCGGCCCATGTCCAACCTCCTCTGTCTTCAGCTGGTGCCGGTTGGTTTTCTCTCTGTTCTGGCATTGGTGTGAGGTGCACGCGATTCCTTCTTACGGTGCTGATGGGTGTCTTAACCTCATAAGAACGAGGAGTTTCTGCTGCTTTCACTACCACACCAGGTCGGTCAAGGTCTTTGACGTGTACTTCGGTACCAGGTTCCAGTGGCGTCAAAGGTGTGGCCTTGTGGCTTAAGTTGAAGTTTGACAGTTGCTTCAACTTGCTTTCACTTTCTCATGCATGAAGCTTCTCTAGGTCTGGCCAGTGCGGGTTGAGCTCAGTATGGAACATCAGCATGCTGTTTCTTAACCTTCTTCCCATCAACAGCTGGGCTGGAGAGAATTTACAGGCCAGTGGTGTTGATCGGTAGGCAAGTAGTCCTTTGGCAGGGTCTTCAGCTTTCAGGAGGAGATTCTTGACCGTTCTAACTCCACGCTTAACTTCTCCATTAGACTGTGGAAATCTCGGACTACTGGTTACGTGTTTAAATCCCCACTCTTTTGCAAAGTGTGAGAATTCAGCGCTGTCAAACTGTGGACCGTTGTCGGACCTCACTTGCTCCAGTATCCCATGACGAGCAAAGATTGACTTAAGGGCTCTGATTATTTCACTTGACTTGGTGGTCTTTGTCATGGCTGCAACTTCCACATTATCGTGAATAGTAGTCAATGACAATCGGGTAATCCACCCCCTTCATTTCAAAGAGGTCTGTGGCTACGATTTGCCATGGACGATCAGGCAAGGGTGCTGCAATGAGTGGCCCTCGGCATGGGACGAATGTAAACAAATATGAGCAGGTTTCACCAACAAATTCCTTAATTATACCCAAAAAAGACTCCCTCGCTCTAGTATAACTTATGACTTCACTTTCATAATCAATTTAAAACCCAACTTAACATTAACTAGTGGTTTGAAAAGGTAATCTGAACTGTCTTGAAAAGGGCTTGTTTTTGCTACTGACATTTACCTTTCCATATTGGTAACTGGACAGGCTAGTTTTCCTGATCTATGGATAACAACTTCTTGGCCCTTTCGTCACTGATCCGTTTTGCTTTTAGTTACCTGAATAGTCAAGCGAGTGTCGGAAATTACAATATCTTGAACTGCAACTTCACTAAAAAGGAAAAAACCGGCAAATAACAACAGAACTGGTCATTAAAATGTCCCTGCTTAGTGGCAAATCCTTACAATTATCATACTTCAAACAACAGGCTTCAAAAGCTTCACTAAAAACAGGTGCTTTCTTTGTGATGAGTTAATTAAGCATGTTGTCTTTTTACACCTTCAACAACGTTTTTGATAAATGGGTTAACAACCCCTGCAATTTCATACACCCGTTTCAATGGATTGTGCAATAGCTAGTTTCCATAACTGATCCTGATGCATAGGTAACTGACAAATGACTAATAAACCAAGCAATATACTGAAGCTGGAAATACAACTAAGGTTTTTCTTTTGGCAAATTCAGCCCAACGTTTTAAAGAATTAGTATAGTTCGCAGCTGTTCCATCGCAGCCTTTAAAAAAATGCAGTCTTATTCAAAACATCAACCAGACGTATCAGGCCTGCATCTCCACTGAATTGTGCTCGTTCTTGTAACTCTGTCCAATGCCCGTGGTTAAAGAAATTTAGGTTTGCAAAATAAACAGAACAAACTTAATCTATACTGTCCTCATCCGGGGCCTAATCCAACCATGCCTTTCAGCGTCGGTTACTTGTGGACAGTCTCATGTAAACTGTATACATTCACAACCAATAACTCATGGGCACTCTATTATACATGTAGGCCACCTGTGGGCACTTCATTGTGTACATATAGGCCACCTGTGGGCAATCATGCAAGCCACCTATGGGCCCTTATTTACCGTTTATTACATGTAAGCTTCTTGTTAAATTTTTATTACAAAAATGGGCCACCTGAAGGCACTGACCACCTGTGGGCAATCACTTGGGACAGTTTTATTTGTCTGATTTCTCCATGGCATATGAATGTTTGATCATACTACAAGCATTTGTCACACATACCAGCGGGTGACATACAAAACCCTCTGTTAATGTCTCTCTGGAATGTCTTGAAAATTGACATACCCTGCTAAAAGTTTGAACATTAGTTGTTCCCCTCTGAATAAAGAATTATACATTCTGCCTGCTACCGTGGCTGCAGAACCAAATTCAGGAATACCCACCCAATCTGTGATACATTTAGCAAAATGCACCCCATCAGGGCATAAACATGGCCAAAATACTGCACCTTTCCAGAGGGGAAAATCATGGCCCCCTTTGCTCTGTAAATCTGAAAGTGTTTCCATGCTCTGATCTGCTTTTGAGGGGGTACAATTCAATGCAAATGCATCTACGCCCTCACAACCGGAATTCCAAAAACGAGAGTTGAATGTACAGCATTTGGTGTTATAGCAAGTGGCAAATCGATCTACTTTAAAGGGGTTCAATGAAATGCAAAAGTGTTGCACACAAATGTGCAACCTCTTCAGCAACTGTCTGTAAATCTGTTTTCATACTGCCTCTATCAATTATCTTTAAAACATTCTGATTGTCTGTGTGCCACTGTAACTTGTGTACCTGGTTGGATATGGCATAACCCCCATAACCACGACCTGATGCATCTGAATATATACCACAGTGTCAAAATCTTGGGGTTCTTCAAATAAATTTTTACTATTCAAATGGGTAATGTTTTTGTCCCAAAAAACAACTCTTCCAGCAACTGTGGTGTACAGGGGATGATCGACTCCCATGACGTCCTGGATTCTATAACATAGTACATGGGTGTAGATAAACACATAGCCCGATTGTCTTTGACATGAAAATTATTTTGCCTGTAACCTGTGCCAGTTTTCTGGCTGATACAGTGTAGGGACTGTACTGTCCAGAGTTGGATGGCAACACAATATCACTCGATTCACTCAGAACACAAAAAGGTGAATTCGGGGTTAATTCAATCTTAAGGTTGAGTTGGGAATGAAAGGTATCGGTTAGGAGGGAAGCAGGGGGGAGAAGAGAAGCAAACTCCACGTACTCACCGTTTGTGATGGCTGTGGTTGTGGTTTTTGTCAGGTGACTTGTGATCGAAGGTTGCCGGAAGTCTGGATGTAGTCTAGCGACGTCAGCGGGGTTGGCTGTCTTGGATCATAGGTGGAGGAGGAAGGTTGGGGCCGTGTGGTGGGCCATCTTGGATTGTAGGTGGCAGGGGAGGATTGGGACCATGTGCTCGGCCATCTTGGATTGTAGGTGGTGGAGGAGGAGGATTGGGACCGGGTGGTCGGCCATCTTGGATTGTCATAATGTGGTCGTCCGCAAGAGGCCTGGGGATGATGTTGTTTGCTTGGGAGACTGCGCCATTTTGCTGGCTGGCGAGTCGTTCATCGATCATCAAGGCGATGAGCTGGGCCAATTCTAATCGTCTGGTCTGGTCGTTTGTAGGGTCGGCGCTATTCCTAGCAGGAGCATTTTGCCGAGTGGCGGCTTGGTGGGCCTCGAGGCAAGCGATCAGCTGGGGACGGTTACCCGTCTGTAAGAGACTGTGCTGGCCTAGCAGGAGGCAAAGGGTTTCTGTGGACATTGCACTGAAGTTGGTTTCCTCGCTGACCCCGTCTTTTGCTGCTGGACGATTGCGTGTCACGGTTGTCCTACGGGGAGGAGCTTTTGGTTGTTTAGGCATAGTTAGGTGGTACGAAGGCACGTAGCTGATAGGGCTTTGAGGAAGTGCTTTAAAACTTGTATGCTTGCAACGTAAAATCATTATTGATGCTTGGTGCGAAGCGATGGAAGAATGAACTGGGTGGGACACGCGCCATTACATTATAGGTAAGAGCACAGGGCAACATAAGACAGAACTGACTGGGACCTTTGTTTGATAACATCTTACTGAGATTGGCTTACTTTGGACTTTGCTTTGAAACTTCAAGATACATTGTAAATAAGGCAACTATATCAATGTCAGGCTTGACCTAGACCT